>WWET01002365.1:177829-190680 GCA_011038615.1 Limnodynastes dumerilii
CTAAAATCTAGATAAGCTATGTCTACAGCTTCCCCTTTATCTAATACTTTACTAACCCAGTCAAAAAATTCATGTTTGACATGATCTTCCCCCAGTGAATCCATGCTGCTTGGGATCCTGTAAGTTAGTGGATTTAAGGTAATATACAATTTGTTCCTTAAATTCATGTTTGATATGATCTTCCCCCAGTGAATCCATGCTGCTTGGGATCCTGTAAGTTAGTGGATTTAAGGTAATATACAATTTGTTCCTTTAACAGTGTTTCCATCATTTTCCCTACTACGGATATGAGACTCACTGGTCTGTAGTTTGATGCTTCTTCCCTACTTCCACTTTTAAGCAGAGGGACAACATTTGCTATTTTCCAGTCCTGGAATTACCCCAGTTATTAGTGACTGATTGAATAATTCAGTTAATGGTTTTGCCAGCACCCCTCTAAACTCTTTTAGTATCCTAGGATGTATCCCATCTGGTCCCATTGATTTGTCCACTTTCAGCTTTAAAAGTTTTTTTCAATACCTGCTCCTCTGTGAAAGTAGTAGTAATTTTCTCCATTGTATTAATAGCCTTCCCATTTAAAAGTGGACCCTTCCCCTCTCTTTCTTTTGTATATATTGAACAGAAATACTTGTTAAGATGATCTGCCATAGCCCTTTCACCCTCAACAAGAATCCCACTCTCCGTTTTGAGTCTTACTATACCCTCCTTATTTCTTTGCCTTTCATTTATATACCTAAAAAAGCTTTTGTCCCCTTTTTGTATCAAAAGGGCCAGTTTTTCCTCAGTTTGTGCCTTTGCTGATCTGATAACCTTTTTAGCATTGCAATATACTTCTCCCTGTCATCATCATTTTGAGTTTGCTTATAATTCCGAAAGGCCATCTTTGATCTTAAGGATGAGTCTGAAGAACCCGATCTGAGCGAGATAAAAAGGAAACCCTGTTCCTCATGGTCAAAGACGATGACCTGGGAATCTCCCTGAGCCAAAGTGTGGTTTTGTATCAAGTGGGCCAGTTTTTCCTCAGTTTGTGCCTTTGCTGATCTGATAACCTTTTTAGCCTCCTTCTGCATTGCAAAATACTTCTCCCTCTCATTATTATTTTGAGTTTGCTTATAATTCCAAAAGGCCATCTTTGATCCCAATAATGAGTCTGTTCCTCATGGTCAAAGACGATGACCTGGGAATCTCCCTGAGCCAAAGTGTGGTGTGAAGAGAGGTAAAAGCGATTGAAACTGTTTTTGGTGTACCAGATCTGACCTGGGTGTTGTTTTAGATGACATGCAGGTCCACATTAGTTGAAGGAAAAGCTTTTATTTTTTACCCCTCAGCTACCAAATCTGGGATGGTTCTGTGCTCTCATTTATCAGAGCCATAGTAAGAGCAGGGAGTAACCTAGGTAGTGTGACCTCCAGTATGGAATCACTAGTGCTAGTTAGTGTTATATGGCCAACTAACGAAAAGTATCAACGCAGATATAGTCAACTGTTCAGCAAGAACTATTTATTGCAATTCTCCCCTCTCCTGCCTTCACAAGATCAAGCCCCCAACTCTTGCAGCTGCTGAACAAATATACATCATATGCAATAAGAATAAACTGTCAGTCTTGGCAATAATGAGAAACTCACACGCACGTCCCATTTTCTGCACATAAAGCATTACATACTTCTAGTGTGACCTACCTTATTACGTGAAGTGGAGGTCTCTACTTTCTCTGGAATCCCAACTATGACCAGCGCATTAACGTCTTCTGTTCCTAGAAACAGATGAGAAGGAGAAACTCAAACCAGCAGCTTGTTCAGACATCTTGTATATGTCATCCTGACCGCTTCTAAAGACCCCACGTACTGTCTTATGCAGAACAGTGCTTAACCCCCAAGATGGCGACCAGCATCCACTGCAGTGTCCCCTTTCACAGGAAAATCTGCCTTCTGTCAGCGTGACCCTGACTTGTAGCAGAACAATTTGAACTATTAGAGTAAAAGATAATGTATATAGCTTGGCTCCGTAGCCTAGACCTTATGGTGCCTATTCAGCACACATATTTTTTTAACTACACATCCTGAAAGCAGAAGTAAAACACAAGTTGTTTACAATTACTAAAGGGCAAAGGTAGAGTTTTGGAATCCTGTCTCTGTTTCTGCAACAGATCTTCCGCATAGAATAATTTGGGCATAGAACCTGGATACTTACTGTTTTAGCAAACAGCTAAAATATTATGATCTTGTAGTTTAGCCACGCTTGCTGCACCTCAGTGGCATCGGTAGTCCAATACAGGAGGAAGTGGTAGGAGCAGTAAATTTGATTATTTTCCATTTCGCAAACCTTCCCTAAAACTTGCAGACGGCTAGGGGAGAAATTTTTGGCTGTCATCTATTGGATTGCGCCACTGATGCCACCCTGAGATGGCATTAATAAGTGCATCAAAGCTCCGAGAGCATTATGCTTTCAGAGCTTGCTAAATATGATTAAGGGATTCTTTGCCAAAGAGAAATAGAGCCCCGACCCAGAAACAGGGACAGAGCTGGTGGTATTTTAGATTTCTCTGCCTTTGCCTCTTTAGTAAATTTAAAACAAAAAAAAAAATCTTAGTTTTAACAAAAAAGTTTGAAAATTTTAGGTTTTTTTTTACATGTCTAATAAATAGGCACCTTTTATGAGCAAAGAGGACATTGGGCCTGATCCAGACTTAACAGTGACGTGTATAAGTCGGGCTGTGCAAGCATACTGCGCATACACATGGCAGAGGTCACACATCAGAACTCTGAATGTACCAAACTGGAATCCGTACGTCAGGGCGTGACAACACTCCATACGATTGATTATACACATTGTGAATGGCGGGAGGAATTTTAATTGTACATTATGGGCGGAGTTAAGCACTTCCATACGTCAGAGCACAGAAAAGTTAAGGTAGGGTTATGGATACGTAAGTCAGCTAAAATCCATGAGAGTGGAGTATCATGGGAGGGCACTAGCATCTTACATGCAAACGTTAGCAACTCTGTGCATGCGGAAATCGCTTTTAAGTCTGGATCAGGTCCATTGTCCCAATCTAAGCTGCAATAGCTATGCATAGCAATGCTACACATGTGATGAATGATAACCAATCAAACATACCTTCACATTCCATTACTAACCCAGTGCTGGGCAGCTAATGTTTCCATTATTATTACTTATTATTGTAAAAATGGGGACACCTGGAAAGAAATGGAGAAACTCTGACCTTCGTCAAACACGAGAAAAGGTGAAAACGAAAAAAAACACATCTGGGTATTGAGGAATGCAGAGTAGGGAAATGGAATGACCACATTAAAACTTTTCTTGGCACGTTCCTATCCACAAGTACTATATTCAAGGTTTTTCCTATATACTTTTGGTTTGTGTGGGGACACTTACTTTAAAACTTGTGCCTACTTAACAAAAAAAAATCACAAATTAAAATGCACGCTTTTACACGCTTAATACACATTATAGTAAAAAATGTTAATTATGGGACTGCATTGATGTCAGATTGGTTTAACACTATCTCATACATTTCTATCAGAGCATTGGTCTTCCTATTGCTTTGTCTATACATGTGGACCAGACATAAGAAACTCCAGGGGCTAGATTTACTAAACTGTGCAAAATAAAAAAAATGGATCACAACCAATCAGAGGCTAGCTCTCACTTTCCTATTGCATGCTACAGAATGTCAGCTAGGATCCGATTGGTTGCTATGGGCAACACCCACTTTTTAGTAAATCTAGCCCCAGGTGTTGTGAAACTATAATTCCCAGCATGCTCTCACAGCATACACATAGCTGACACCTGACAAAGCATGATGGGACTTGTAGTTTCACAACATGTGGAATACCACAGGTTGCCTATCCTCGTCATTGACTTTGACAAGACTTCATGAACCACCATGACCTAGGTGCTGGTATACCGGTAATGCACATCTATATTCCCCGCAGTGTAGCAACGGTACTTGTCGCTAATGCTATTTAATATTTTGAAGAGGACTTTAATTTAAAGAGAGTCTTCGACCTTGTTACATCCATCAGGGCGCACTTCCAGCCCTGTGGCTGCAGAGGAATTAAAGCTAAGTGCATTAAGGAATATGATGAATGCACTTTACTTATCCAGGCTAAATCATCATTCTCATAACATGGAGCCTGCTGCATCTCAGATGAAGGATGAGTCTATGAATGCTACCTCTAGAGAGCTTACAGTAAATATTGATGCTGCGCCAGACGTGTCGGTGCCGATCGGCTGTGCTTGCACTAGCGCACCAAGACGTCCTCTGAACCAATGAACTGATCTCACAGGAGCGCATTGTAAGATCAGATATGTACACAATTTAATCCATGAGCAATGCATGTGAAGAGGCGTTTGCACCACTAACGCTCCCCTTGCACCAATGCACTTCCAATAGCTAGGTCCTACCCCAAGTTTAATGCCTACAGTCCAGACGTCTGCATTAGTACGCTGGATGGTTTCAAAAGTGTTATTGAACTGGATCCAGATCTCCAAAAAGGGTGTTTTCCAATCACCGGGGTCCTGATACTGATTAAGTAACGACACCCGACTTCCGCAAGCAGCTTGCAGCAGTCGGATGTGATTCTGACAGTGCACATGCACGCAGCAGATGTTGCATTACGAATCTCCTAGCAAACAGAACTTAGTTCCGCTAGTGGATCAACTCGCACATATGGACTTCCGAACCCAGGACCCTACATTAAATGTTACAGCGCTCCCTTCCCACCATGCATACACGCTATATATGCAGGTCCATCAGCCCCATCATCAGAGAGGCTATCAGCATAGGAAGCATTCTGGAAGCCTGAAATGCACACAGGACCTAACACTACTGCAGCCCATAACCTGCCCCCGTGTATAGGTACCTTATGGCATGTAAGCGTGCCATAGAGCTACCTTATCTTACCCTACATAGTTTCCTTCTTAAGAATGCATGGACATTGCCTATCCCCGCCTCCCCCCGGCTAATCTAAATCCCTCCCACTTCTAATTTAATCCTCCGCGAGGCGGCATTAGCATGCCCCTTTCTTACTAGAATACTCTGTGTGGTCTTTAAAGACTGCACAGGGGCAATCTATGTACCTAACTGGCATGTATATTGTGTAAATGTACTACAGAGCATGCGCAGCATGTACATTCTTAAAAATACGCACCTAAGAAGCCAGAGCTTCCACAGAATGCAGAAAACACCCACATAACCTAATTCTGGATCAAGCCCGATAGTATTCTAAGTTTTATTCTGAGAAAATTTACTGACCTAATATTATTTAGCAATACCGCTGTTACCCTTGATTCTAGCAGACTTAATTATAAGAGTCAGTTTTCCTCTGTGTGGGAGCTTAGAGCTATTTCACCTCTGGACATTCTCATCCTGCCCAGATAGATTTATCCTGTCAGTGTTATCAGCTGATAAGGCATGGAAATTCTGTCATCTCTTCCACCCTCTTCCTGTCACCTATTACGTCCCCCCTATAACCATTCACTAGTAAACCAGACTTTTAACAACTCCATTCTCCTGGTAGTTACAAGCAAATACTATGCTATAATATCAACATCCTCCTAAGTTTCAGACTCAATTGCATTGTGGCAGAAATAAGCGTTTCTCTGACCAGTCTCGCCCCTTTAATCCCTTGGCAGGAACAGTTCTGCTTTCTGCTAACTTGAAAGTCAGAATTTCAATGTGTAGAGCCTGTCCTTGGAATCTTTAAAGGAAGGATTACAGAGGAAACGCTTTACGCATGGGTTAATTCAAGATGGCTGCCATGACAACGCCCTAGATTAACTCTTTGTCATCTTGAGAAATGTCCATTGCTCGTAAAATGACCCACGGAGTCAAATTTTCTAGAGCGCTTTTGTTTGTTCTTAACATATTGACGTGTCACAATATAATGGAAGAGGGATAGATTAATATGGTAAAAAGTTTCAGTGTCCTAAGAGTTCTTCAGTAGGGAATCGATTATGTCATTATTCTGTACCTCAATTACTGTTCCAAGGGCAAAGTATTAGAAGGTGCTAAGTAGCAATATTTCTTTATGAAAAAATCTTTCCGTACAGTAGTCAAACTAGAGAGGGAACGCAAATAACCAAGGTCAGGATTCCCTCATAGGCAATACAAAATTATGTCCCATAATCGTTAGGGACACAACACAATAAAATAATGAAAAGGATTTCCCCTTTGATAAAAGCAGGGCCGGTGCTAAAACTAGGCAGGTTTAGAAAATTGCCTAGGGTGTTAGTCTTTGGGAGCAGCATGAAGTTGTTCATGGACAATGTTGAACACACAAGTCACCAATGCTCAGTTAATTTGCTGCAGTGGCATGTGTGTTCAGAAGTTGAGATTCAGCTGATTCCCTGCAGTTGCACTTACTTGTAGTGCTCCATTCATCTGCAGAGCCGTCACTCCTGTACACTATGCAGGAGAGGCAACTCAGTTGAATTCCTGAGCCTTTGAAGCAATACACGTAAGTAATGGTAAGGGTAGCCTGGAGAACAATTGGGGTGGGACTGCCAGGACTGGAATCCTGGCACTGGACAGAGAGGGGGGCCCATGCCTGGCTCCAACCACCAATACAAAGCTGATACCAGTAGCCTACTGCCCAGGTAAGACTACATACAAACAAGCACGCATCCATTATGTGCCTCCATCACCCCCCCAGTAATCCCATCATGTGTCTCCCTTCCCCCTCCCCAGTAATCCCATCATGTGTCTCCAGCCTGAGACATATGGCTGACATTGAATAAATCACTTTTTAATTGTTAAACCTAGGGTAGCCTGGGGAGCAAAGCGACCAAATTACTGTATTTCCCCATGTACAAGACACACCCCTGTATAAAACGCACTTTAATTTTGGGATCCCAAAATTAAAAGTGCATCTTGTACATGGGGAAAAGCCCCCCCTCTCCTCTTTCAGGTTTTCTTACCTTTCAGATCATCCAGCAAGCGTGACTGCGGTCAGAATATTATGTCCTGCTGAGGCTGAGACTAGGAAATGAAGTACAGTGGTTACAGCCTGTGACCACGGGACTTCATTTCCCAGTCTCGGCCATGGTAGGCAATACCATATTACCATATCTTAGCCAAGGTGGCATCGCTGGGTGGCACCCCCCTCAAGAGGTAGATACGCCCCTGATCCCCAGAGCACCGAACATGGTGCTCTGAAAGGTGCGTTTCCCCGAACCCGCTCCCTAACTTAAACCCTAAGTCCCCTCCCACACAGTCTAACCCTAAGTCCCTCCCGCAGCCTAACCCTAAGTCTCCCCGGCAGCACTTCCGAAAATGAATGGGTGAGTATGCGAATCACATACTCACCCATTCTTTAAAAAAAAAGAGAGGGCTCGCATTCAAAATAGAGACAGCCGAAAAACAGCTTTCAGCTGTCCTTAATTCGCAATGCGAGCCTTAGTAGCGGTGACTCGCAACAAATCTTACAGTAGCCAATAAGCTTTATCTTAAAGGTGAAAGATTTTGCCAAACTCAATTACTTCTGGCTTGATAAGCAAATTGTTTGTACTAGTTCACATGGTTTGTATCTGACTAATTGTGGTTTCATTAACAAGTCTTTCACCTTATATATATAAAGAGAATGTTATGTTTTATGCTTGTCTGTGGGAATCATTATTGACCGCTCTCAAATGAATTACTGGTAATTGCTTAGCCCCTATGACAACCCACCTAATCGAACATTGATGGGCAACAGGTGTTTCATAGCCATTGCTTGTGACCCCAAGCATCTTTGTGCAATGATGTTCATATTTTTCCATGGCATGCTGCTTTTCTTTGATACATATAATGCTGGTACTGTATTACATAGAAGGGTCTCATTGTTTGAAGTTACTATATAGATTATATAGATTAGCAGAGCTGTATGGCCCTTTGGCCCTTAATGTATATTAGTCATTGGATTTGGGTACCAAATTTGTTCCTTATGCAATAAACAACCACAGTTTGCTTTTATAAATGCGATCAAGGAATGTTCTTTTGTATTGTCCTTACTACAATAAAGGTTTCATCCAATAAAGCGTGGCACTGATTATGGCATTGCAAAATGGTTATAGGTAATGAAGCTTAGAGCTGTCCTCCAGTATTGTGACTTAGGGGCTTAGGACCTGATTCAGACTTAAGAAAGAGTTAGCCCCCAAACACCCCCCTAATCTCCATCCATCCCTCCTTCCCTCCCCCCACTTCTTCTTAAAACCTCCCCGAGGCAGCTCTAGCGTGTCTCCTTCTAAAGACCTCACATAGTCAATCTACGTACCTAAATGGTATGAAGAATGCATATTAGGTCATTTCTTAAAAGACTGTACCTAAGAAGCAAGTGTGAATATGACCCTTAGTTAGCCAACCTATTTTTATAATATTTAGCAAACTTAGAAATCCTAAGGCTTGTGGTGTATTGGCACACTTGTTTCGGTCACACGTGGGTGGTGTTAGCAGTGCAATCCAATGGGAGACTGCAGAGAAAGTTCCATGTTCCCATTGGATGCAGGATGTAGACAGCACAGCGAGGGTGTCCGCTGTACTATCCTGACTTCCGCACCATCCCCATTTAAATTCAGGACAACCCCGAACGGTTTAAGGTCTGGTACTTGGATCGTTTTTATGTACGGAAGCCTGGATCCAACTCTTAGTACAGCCTGCAGGAGGAGACTCTTATAGACATTTATGAATTAAGGGACACATTACTGAAGCTGTCTGAACTTAATTTACCCAATAGTAGAGGTCTTTCCCCCAATCTATTCTATCTCCACGTTCTCCCTGCAATGTCAGTCATTAACCCTTTAGCATAGCGTTTTTGTGCTAGCCGCTGACGTAAAATCGCCAATTTGTATGTACTGCGCATGTCCGTGGCAGATGTTACGCAACATAACTCTGATCGTACGTAACTTCAGCGTCAATACGAACGAGAGGGCGTGTCTTCCATATGACACCCGGAAATACGCTCTGTAGGCGGAGGGAGGCATTTAAATGATACAGTATTGGACGGGTTAGTCCATTACGTGCGTCAATCCATGACGTACGTTACGCTTGGAAAAGTTACGGTAGAGTTTGGCAAACGTAAATCGATTAAAGTACGTACAAGCAAGGGGAGTACATAGGGGAGTGCATAGTACTTACAATAGCGTAAATACGCTACGCCAACTAACGTAAAAACAACTTAGGTCTGGATCTACCCTTTTGTCTTTTTGTATCCAAGTCCTCGTCTGTTTCACCTGTTTCTATTCCCGTCTTTTCTCAGTTGCCTTCAAGCCACCCACCCCAGCATTTATTGGAGCTGATTGACACACTCTCCCCAGTCTTTCTCTCCTGCACTCCCCCCTCACACTCTTCTCTCCCCACCTCTCCCCTATCTCTCTCTGCTTCTCTTTGCTTGGAAAGGCAGCTTTGGCTGAAAGCCAAGGCGAAAAATTCCATCTCCTCATCCAGTGCAGAGCCTCCGGGAGGGAGAGAGGCTGGGGGGAGGGAGAAAGAGAGAGAGAGAGAGACATGGGGGAGGGGAGAGGTGAGAGGGAGAAAAGGGGGACACCATGAAGGGAGCGACTGGGAGAGACAGAGAAACATACCAAGTGAATATTTCTCAGCAGCGGAAAGCAGGAAGCCGGTAGCAAGACCTGTAAAGTAGAGATTGCAATAAGCACATTCAGAAAAGGGGCCCAGATTCCACAGTGCACAAAGCCGAATAACTCTTAAAGCTGCAGTGGGTCAACTTTCATTTTCCAGGAGTAATAAGAACACTCGCCTAGTCCAAATGTGCCTATATAGTAAACCTAGTGTAACAAAGCCTGCTGTCAGAGCCTAATCAACCCTTTTATATATCTATTGTATTCTGGTGAGGATGTCTTAAAAGTTACCGCAAAAATCTAATAACAACAATAATAATAAGTGCAAGAACATGCGGGTCTCCTACCTGTGCTACACAATATCTATCCTGCCACATTTTAAGCGTTGACTCACATCTTATGCCTTTACTGGCAAATACAGCTGGTGGGGTGGTTCAAGGCGCATCTTTTGCAAACATATCTTCTGTTAAAGTATATACTATATATACTAGTTTAGTTTTGTATAATATATATATATATACATACACACACGTTATATCTGGAGGGCCTTTCGAGATTTCGTAAGGAAAAAATAAAAGCAGGTATGGGGGCGTGGCTTAATGTTACATTCTATGCAAACAGCATCATTAAGCCTTGCCCCCTGTCACTACCGCAATTCATAGTGTTTCAGGGGGGGTTTGATGACAAAAATCACGTCATCATAACGCTAGGGATTACTATAATGAGAGGCAGGGGGCTGGACCTGTGGTAGATTTGCCTGCTCTCCAGGGATATCGGGAGAACAGCCCGAAATTCAGGTGAATCGGTAACCCTGAGATATATATATATATATATATATATATACACACATATATATATGCAATAATTATGGATGGCACTCTGCACAGTCGGTCACGTTGATACTCAGGTGCTCTTCTAGCTTGGCAGCAAATATAGAAATACCTATGGAGGCACTCTGAGATTTTCACAAGACCAATAAAGACAACGAATGACATTGAAGGTTCCATATCTGACATTCGTTGTCTTTATTGCTCTTGTGAAAATATATATATATATATATATATATATATATATATATGAATGTATATATGTGTGTATATATACTCATATTCACTCTTAACATACATACATATATTTATATATATACTTACATATATATATATAGATATATATAGATAGATAGATATAAAAATATGCTTTCTTATTAAAATATGTTTGCAAACATATGCTATGTAATTTTACGTGCGAACAACGCTCCCAAAGTCACCATACACAATGTGGATTCGAAATACAGAAATGCAATAGATATTTCCATTAACATTTTATAAATATTGAACATTATAAATACAATGCTACAAAATACAGCATACCTAATTTAAATATTCAGAAATTCAAGTTCTAAATGGAAATCATGCGTAATAGAGCAAGGCAAATTCGTACAATATCGCATTACATACGTTTCAAAAATGCGAAATTTCACAAATCGGAGCATTATAATTACGATTTTTCAAAATGTAAAATTTATAACTACCAAACCATTCTAAAATGTGGTATTTTCTAAACTCGAATATTATAAATTAATTTACATTCGAAATAGAGATTTTCGAAGTACAAACTTTATAAATTCGGCATCTTATAATTAGAAAAAGTTATGTATTCGCATATTTAGACTTTCATATTTTTCTGCGAAAAAACGCATTCGCAATAGAAATTTTGAAAATTCGCCTTTTCGAAATTCGGATTTTCTTAGCGTGGTCCCACACCCGTTCTGGACACTTAAGTGTTAAGTTAAGGTAGGGTTCTGGACACTTAAGTGTCCAGAACTCTGTAAGAAGTAGGGGAGTGCCGGGGCCTGCATTCCCCTCCTCCGTGCTTACTTACAGATCTCCATATGCATGTAAGTCACGTGGAGATCTGAATGTGGTCCATAGTATACAATGGTCAGCTAATAGATACATACTAATCTCTTTCCAGTCTGAGTCAAAGCCCTTTGGGCTGGTCTATGTATTCATACTGGACCGGATTCACAGATCCGTGTATGCTATGTGCGCACGCATGTAGTAAGGCAACACCCATGGCACTCCCCTAGCACGGATGGGTTTTTGGTGACTTACGCCTTCATCGGGCACCCTTTTCTCTACGTGTGTACTTACGCGCGTATATTACTTCCGTATGTGCATATTTTACTAACCACACCCTAAATGCCTCTCCCTGCCCACTCTCATGTAACTTCGAACGTACGGAAAACAACCACGCCCCTCCGTACGTATGTCCCTCAGTGCGATTCACAAGTGCAATTCACTCAGTGCAATTCACAAGGACTTACGAGCGTAAATACTACATAATTTGCGTGGAAAAAGTTACTACGCATGCGCAGTTAATCCGCTCCTAAAAAAACGCATGTAATCCCATCCAAAAACGTATCTCTGAATACGGCCCACTATCAGTAATGACTACACTCTATAACACTGAGGACCTAATTCATAGCTAAGAAGATAAGAACGAACGTGATTTGCAATAATACGCATGGCAACCCATTTGACACACCCTTGTTTTTATTGTTCTTAACTGACTTAAGAATGCCAAAGGCAGCCTTATCTTCCCATGCTTATGTATGTTCTTAAGTTGTTAAAGTATGAACGTACATAACAAACCATGCTATGTTTGCCCCATTTAAATACCTCCCCCCACCCACTTTTCTTATCTTCCTTCTTAACTTGGCCTGGCCACGCCCCTTCTTACTTATCTCATTACTAACGGCTTTGTAAATCGCTCTTAAAGGATCGCCGTTCTTAAATCCTATGTAGATTGCGTAAGTAAGGTTACTAAGCATGCGCAGTTTAACTGTTCTTTAAAATACGCACGGAAATAGCAGGAAAGAATTTCACTGCACACCGGCCAGATGGTAGCGCAGGTCGGGAGGCCCCACCCATGTGACATTGCCGATGATGTCACATGGGAGCGGGGCCCGACTGGTGTGTCCCAGGCCCCAGATGTTCTGAAGGCGACCCTGGGTCACTCTGATGCACTCTATATTGAGTAGGTGGCTATTAGAATGCTTTCTGTATTAGTTAGGTGGTGGTTACTTTGATGGTTTCTTTATTAGGTGGGTGATACTAGCATGCTCACTGTAGTGGTTGGTGGCTGCTGAGATACTCTCTATACGGTTGCAGTATCCGGTCCGATGGCTAACTTTGCGAAATAGAGACAGCCGAAAGTTACATTTCGGCTGTCTCTATTTCGAATAGGGGGCCATTTTAGACATTTTTTTT
>WWET01002365.1:190902-204461 GCA_011038615.1 Limnodynastes dumerilii
AGGGGCCATACGCCCGCACAGGGGGAGTGCCAGGGGGAGTCAGCGATGTAACGCTGAACGTTAGTACGCTCAGCGCTACATCGTAGCTCTGGATCAGGCCCATTGTTACACTACGATTGGGAATAACTACAGTGGGGCCCTCTCCTTTCTTATTTGGTTACATCTTTTGCACCTAAATCTTAACTGACCAATGAAGCAGCCTTTACCACCATGTATAAAAACCAACCAATCCTGATTACAGGCCATGCTTTAGTACTAAGTGGGAAGAAAGGGCCGGTTACAGAGTTAAGAGAACCAGCTGACTTACGTACGTCACATGCGCAGTGCCAATATTTCCGCAACAGAACGCAGGCGTCCGATGCGGAACTCGCTCTCTGCATATGAGATAAAGGTCTTGGCCTACTTAAGGCAGGGTCCTGGGCACAGCTCCACTATCCACACGTTTCATAGCAGGGGGAAAGCCCTATAGTCCTATAGTCTTGAGTGCGGGTTGTTGGATACCTGAATCCGCAAAGGAGGCCAACATACGGATTTAACCCTTAACTCTGGATCAGGCCTAATGCTTTTATATCTTTATAGCCCATTTCTGCATATGTCCAGAAGTATGTTACTCACACTCTCACCTGCGGGGAGCGGCGTGGCCCCTAAATCATGTGATTAGTTCCTTTCCCTTGCTAGTAATACGCCAACTTGTGACTTGGCACAGGAGGGTGGGTGCACCAGCATGCCCCACGTCTCTGAAAGATCTTACCAAAATACTGACGCACTGTTATTGATAAGGCTGTGTTACCTTCAGTAGTAATGTGAGTTGTAAATGCCAAATTCTCCTCTTCCCCTCTTGAGTCTGACTGTTACTATTTTTATAGTAATTTCCCTTTTGTAAGGACAGATATACCCTCACCCTTTTTACTCCCCCAGCACTGCAAGCAGTGTAATAGCTAAAGCTTCTTGGTATCCTGGAATTAACTGGACTGTCCTTTTCTTCCACCCGTGACTGCTAAAGGAACAGAACAAGCAATGTGTCCTAGGTAAAGTATCTGGACCTGATTCACACTTAAGAGTGAGATAGGTGCGGGCAGATGCGAACCTAACTCATTCTTCCAGCCCCCAACCCGCACACCCCCCATCTCCCGTTTTTAGGTACTTATGACACTTACTAGTGCCATAGGGCTACCTTATCTGTCCATGCAATGTTCGTTCATACCTCCCCCCTCCCACTTGTTTCTAAAAATGCCCCGAGGCGACATAACGCCGCCTCTATGGACATAAATTACTGCGTGCGGTCTTTAAAGACTGCACCTATGCTATCTAAGTACCGATCTGCTACGTAGATAGCGTAAATGACCTACTATGCATGATGCGCACTGGGTCATTTCGGGCAAATACGCACTTAAGAAACAGAAGCTTCTAAGTGTGAATCAGGCAGCGTATTCTCTGTGCATGCAAATAAAATAAAATTAATCGACCTTAATTTCAACATGGTTTTGCCCAGGTTTAATTTCCACCTGTTATTCTCTTATTTTCAAACGCAAATCTCCTTGTTTTCTTTCTTTTACCGACTCTCCTGGAATACCCGGGAGTCTCCCGAAATTCGGGCAGTTCTTCCGGTATTCTGGGAGAGCAGACAAACCTTCCACATGAGAGGCAGGGGAGCCACTCATAACAGTATTCCTTATTGTTACTGGGGCTTGATGATGCGATTTTTGTCATCAAGCCCCTCCCACCCCTTAGAACACTATGATCTGAGCTAGCACTGTAAACGGGTGGGGCTTAAATACACAATTTGCATAAATTGAATCATTTATCCCCGCCCCGTGCCTGCCTCTACCTCTTCCGTCTGGAATCTCCCAGAGGGAATTGTTTAAAAGTCGGTAACCCTGCTTTATGATGTGAATTGGTTGTTATACCCCTTTCATCCATTATAGAACTTCAGACGTAGTGTGCTAGGGGGTTTACGGGTTAATCAAGTCAGGTCATATGTATGCCATGTTTCATATCAGTAAGATTGGTGCTATAAGACTAGGGTGTCCATAGTACAAGGCAGGACTGGTCAACCTGTCCAGATGGTATGAAACTACAAATGCTTGCATATTCCTCCAGATATCAACTGTGGTTATGCTATTAGAGGATGCTGGGACTTGTAGTTTTACTACACATATTAGCCAGGTCTTTTACTGGGGTCAAAGACTTTGTAAATGTGACTACTCCACATGCAGAATGACAATTCAAATGCCCGTTGGAGAATCAATCATTCTGCCATTCTCAGGCTTTATGCTAATCCGTCAGAGATCTGTCTTTGTTAAAGCATCAGGATGGATATATTAAATGTGAGAATTCTGTTTTGTTCTTTGAAATTTATTTATTTGAAAAACTTTATTTGACATATATCATTCTGTTGAATGACAAAACTTCAGACCCTAAAATGGCCAGTGAGGAAATAAATGTTTTTGTCTAGTTCTCTAATTAATAGTAGACGGATTCCAGTGCAGCCTGTTGGGGCCAGGAGTTAAATCAGGAATGGTAGTGTGTGTTTAGGGGTTTCAGAAATGGGAGTGTAAATTTGGGGTCTTCCAGAGTGGGTGTCGTTATGAGATCTTCAGAGACGGGTGCATGCAGGTTTCTGGAATGTAAAAGGTCTCTAAGAATGGTATTAGGTCAATAAGGGTCTCTAAGAATGATAGTATCTGTCAGGGGTTTCAATGGGTGTCTACATTAGAGTGCCCCAGGATTGGGAGTTGTCATTAGTGGCCCCAGGGATTGGGTGCCTGCATTAGGATGCCTCTAGTTTTCATAGTGTGGGGTCCATAAATTAAAAGTATCAAGAAAACTACAAGGAAACTATAAGTCCTAGCATGATCCAACAGCATAGGCAGAGCTTTAGTTTGGCAAAGCCCCAGGAGACATGTGCCTTCATTTAGGTGCCCCAGGAAATGGGAACATATGTTAGGGAGCTCCATTAAACAGGAATGTCTGTTCGAGGAATGAGTGCATGCAATAGGGGGCCAAAAGAACGGGATTATGCATAATGGGGTGCAAGGTTTAGGAACCTGTCTTAGTACCTATGGACCGGATCCAGATTTAGGTACGCACAACGCTTGTAAGTCTCTGTAGCAGAGGCAGACATTGGCTAAGTGCGAGGGTACTGCACTCCCCATACCCTACCTTTAATATGTCGCACACACTCCTGTGCGTAAAAGCCACTCGTTCGTAATGAAGGATCACACATAAGGGATTAGACAACCCCTTACCGTATGATTTAAATACCTCACTCCACCCACTATGTGTACACAATGTACGCATGGCGGGTCGTCACACTCCGCTGTCATAATGGATTACTATGCGTAACGGAGAATCTTTTGTAGTTCGCTCCAAAGCATAACCGCCATACCCATCCATGCGCAGTGCAATCACTCTGGGTACTTAGACATTCGGAATGGGTAAGTACCCGGATCCAGTCTCATGATTGGAGTCTGCATTTCTACATAGGGACCCTAAATGGAAATCATTGGCCCTATTCCTATAGAAAGTGAAACACTATAACATTATTACATAAATCAGCCCATGTGTTATTACGCCAAGGGGTGCAAAGCGTTAATTTCAGTAACTGTACTTTTAGTTTCGGCAGCTGCTCATAAATTATTTAAGTAATGGGTTCATGCATCTAGTGCATATCTGTGTGTCCCGACTGACTGATTGAGGTTCTTCAAGTCCTAATGATAGTTGGGTCTAGGGCTGTTCATTTCCTCTGTACATCACATGACTCATATATATATTTTGTACATTGACAGTTGTTCATATCGGAGCATTTCATGATTAGCTTCGACAAAGTACATCAGACAAGCAGCATCTGAGAACAGCTAGTCAGATGCAGGCAGATCCTTTGTCTAGTGCGTTGCAGGCGGTTCAGGCAGTGAGCAGGTTAACAGGGTCTACAGCAGGATATAAACTTCATACACAATAGTGAGCTATAGACCAGAGTAGTATATGCTTCTTACCGCTTTTCCTGAACAGTTCCTGCTGCCCTAAATAAGGGAGGGGAAATTTAACGCCAGCATTATAGGTGATTTTGAAGCTATTTTTTTTATTATTACCAACCCTTTCAAATTTATCAGCACCAGTAAATTTGCATGGACTGAGCAACACTTATGGCGCCCGAGATCAATCTTTTTTTTGGGTGTGTCCATAAAGCAAATTTCAATATATTTAAATGCTTTAACGTGAAAATCTATATTCTGCTAAACAATTGAATTTCTAGTCTAAAATAAGATAGGAGTCAATCCTTATAAGATAATACATTTTGCCAGTGTCCACTAATCACCCACCCTACCCCACCCAATTAACCATAGGCACTAATACAGTCTGAACGGAGGTAGATGCCAGTCTAGTCCAAGAGGAGTTGTATTGTCTATATGCCACGCCACTCAGCCGCTGTAAGCTACGAAGGTTCCAGACTGTCAGGTTTAAACGTAGCCAAATGTAGATACAAAATAAAAATTCAAGGGTTGACAGGTTGCAAGAACGGGAGCATAAAAGGGTACAGAAAAGTGATAACTGGTACCATCAGAAAATGAATATATCAATCAAAAATAACCCCTCAGATAGGCAAATAACCTGATGAAGACTGTCAATGGGAACTTGTAATTATCAGCGGTTGATAATAGGGAGGGAAGTCCTTCTTTAGAAGTTTTTGACCCTAATATTTGAATTTTGTAGTTTTGTTATATTAAGGGAGCATATAGAGTTATTTAATACAAAAAGCTAGAAGAAATGGAGCTGGATACACCCTATACAATAATCAGTCAGTCATCCTCTGATTGGCCCAATTATTGTGTTGTGTATGGCATGGAGCAATTTGTCGTAATACCTACAAAATAGTCCAAAAACCCACCGACTGAATTCGTGAACACCACTGGGCTAATGAGAATAGGATTGGCGCGGGCCGATAGGGACATACCCAATTGATCGGGAATCGTGTGTCTATTAAGCAATGTTTCCAGCAATCGTAGTGTTATGTCGGTCACTTGAAACATTGTTTAATCTTTAGACATCCTATTTTTTTTTAACCAAAAAAAGAATATGAGACCATATTTTAATGCTTTTGTGTAACGCTATCAGAAGGAGAGAGACTGACTATTCAAACTAGTCAATATCTACTCAGCCAGACATGCAGAACACAGCAATATAGCTGTACTTTCACCTAGTGTAATAGCTAGTCTGTTAAGTGCATGATCCATGACCCCTTGGAGAGCGAGATATACACTTGTGTGTCAACCAACATAGGATTTGATAATACAATTTAATGTGAATTGCATCATCAAGCCCTACCCTTAATGCAGGGATCCATAAAATTGGGAAGCAGAGGGGGAGGTGATTTGATAAGCCACCTCGCCCTCTGCATCAGAGGTAGAAATTAAATTTTGGAAAGAACAGTTCAGGTCTACATGTCTTTATACCTTGATAGACCATGTAGAACCTCTCTCTATACCGACTGGAGCCATCTATCCCCTTAAAAGCACCCACCCCGTACCACGGACCTCCAAAAGTAGGGCCTTATTCCATGATCTGAACATTAAAGATTTGTTGTGACCCACCATAGAGGTAGCTCGGGTTTGGGACATAATCCTTACCGTCTTATAAAGGAGGTGCCTCCTTGCTTAAAGGAACGCCAGTTTAGCACCTGATTTCTGAATACTGTCAGCAGGGAGTGGGGGAGAGATGGGGGGGCAGGGAATATCAGTGGGTGGAGAGGTGTTTTGGGGCCTGCAAGGGAATAGCAGATGAGGAGGAGCATTTGGGAGCCTGGAAGAGAATAGTAAATGGGTTGGTGTCTGGGGCCTTCAAGGGAATATCTGATGTGGAGTATACAGGGGCCTAGTGGAAGGGACTAGCAGGAGATTGCACAGGAATTCTTATAAAAGACCAGGAAAGGGACAGACAGACAACATGGCGGAGTGTAATGATGCAGACAAGGAAGGATGATTTAGAACAGTAAACTTTTAGTCCACTTCTAGCTTTTATAGGCGGTAGATAGAATTTTCTGGGGGGGGGATAAAAGGTGTAGTCAGTTCGGGTTTGCAAATATGACTTTGATCGCGAGTGTCTATCCAGAAGCCCAATTAAGTCATTCTAAAAAGAGCCTTGGAAGATTTCTGTCACTGAGCATATTAAGGAGTCATGATAATGTGTTCGTCTGTGTGGTCTGTCTGGCGGGTATAGGGGACATGCATGGCCATTTACAGCATAGGCGTTGGGGCGAAATATTCATGCAAATCATGTGACAGTCTGTGGTCGTCAGAAGAAATGTATGCTCTTGTAGTGATCAGCAAGGATTAGGTTAATGATGTTTTCAGTAAAAGTTGCTTCCATTACCTTGCTCTTTTGTTCACCGCAAAAAGGAGTGCATGGGGCTTTGAGGGGTTAATTATGCAGGTGTAGGGTCTCAGTAGTGCTATAGGATCAAACATTATACTACCAATAGAGTGGGTCATAAAGAATTTTCTACAAGCCATTCATTCTAATTTTTTGAACAGGGGTTGATGCTGGCTTTGCAGCTTTTAAGGGGTTAATGCTACAGACTGCTGTGAAGATTATACATTTTGCAGTAAGGAAGATGTTCTAAGCTGATTTAATTTGGGGGGATAATTTTGTCAGACTTGACGTGATCAAAAAAGTATATCTCCCGCACAGAAGATGCTAATGTTGCAAAGGTCATCTTAACAGCATAAAGTTGCAGATGCGTGATGCATTTAAGCACCTTTCCAGATAAGAAAAAGTTAATGCTGTAGATTCAAATGATACTAAGCAAGACCCTCTCAATATAATGCTATGCATTGTCTTGCTCAGTCTGGCAGATTGGGGGTTAATGCTGCAGTATCAACCCATGATCTTCAGGGCCCAGTTCAGCACAAAAAGAGTTACTGCTGCAGGATAGGGCATCAGCTTTGCAGAGCATCCCTGTGGCAGTAAGGGGGTTAATGTTCCTGGGACAGACATATTTTCTGTAGTAGTTAGGAGTTAAAGAAGAGAGAATCAATCCGTGCTCAGCAGTACCTCTGAAGCAGTTAAGATGTTAAAGCAGTAGCACCTCTTATCAGTGAGGCCAACAGTGTCTCCTCAGCATAGAAAGGGTAACAGCAAAAGTATGTGTAAGGCCTCTGCTGCAGAGAACGGGTTAAGGCAGCAAGCAACGGGGTTAAAGCCTCAGCAATGTGCAGGGCCTCTCAAGAAGAGAAGGGATTAAAGCTAAAAAGCCTCACCAGCGGGGAAGGGGTTAGAGCAGGGTAAGATAGGGTTAAAGCTGCAGGTAGGGGTTTAAAGCAGCAGAGTCTGTTTAGCAAGAAGGGGGTTAAAACATTGTTTCTCCAGGAGGGAGGGGGTTAAGCATAAGGCTCTCTATAGCATGTGGGGGGTTAATTAGTTGGCTCTCTGCAGCAGGTTGGGGGTTAAGCAGCAGGCTTTCTCCAGCAAAGAGGGAGTTAAAGAAGCAGGGAGGGGATTAAAGCAGCAAGGTCTGTGCAGCAGGAAGAGGGTTAAAACAGCAATATCTCTCCAGTAAGGAGGGGGTTATGAGACTGGAGTTGAGTTTTCCCTCTACAGGCCTCTCCTGCATGAAATAAAGGAGGAATGCAATGCTTACCTCCTGGCTGCTGTGTGTGTAATAAGATGCTCTTCTCTTCCTCCTCAGGCGTCCTCTTAGACTACTCAGCGTCTGTCTTTCACTGCAAGATCTTCCAATTCTATTCTTCCACTGAGTCCCTCACCCACTAGTTTCCAGTCCCTGTGCTCCTCCACTCTGTCTCTCACTTCAGGCTCCCTCCGCCCTCCTACCCTCTCTGTTCTTTTCCCACCTTCTCCATCTCTCTTTTTTTTTCTCTCTCTCTCTCTCTTGCCTGTCTGCCTTCTATTTTCTCTCCTCCCACATCCCTCCCAGTATTCCCCACCCTCTCTCTCTCTCTCTCTCTCTCTCACTCTATCTTCCTTGCTACAACCATCACTCTACACCTCCTGTCTTAACTGAACAGGATTCTATCCACAATCCTCTCTACTGCTCTCTGGTCTCAGTTCTTGGCCTCACTGCACCAGCTATCACCCGGTCTCCTCTCTACTGCTCTCTGGTGTCAATCTGTGGCTTCACTGCACCAACTTTCATCCAGTATTCCTTCTACTGCTTTCTGTCTTCCCTTACCTAACTATAACCTAGACTCCTCTGTCTGCTGCTCTCTTGTCTTCATTGCACCAGCTATTATCTAGTCTCCTTTCTACTTTTCTCTAGTTTCTGCCTCCTGTCCTCATTGCACAAGCTGTTACCCAGATTCCTCTCACTGATCTCTGTCTCCTGTCCTCCCTGCATCAGCTATTACCCAGACTCCTTTACTGCTCTCTGGTCTCAACCCTCCTCTGTACCTAATCCTTCACTCCCCAATGATGCACTATGTCTTCTGAGCGCATGTGATTCTACACTCAACATCCCCTTATCCTTTTGGTCTTCCAAGCTTAAGATTGATATGTGATTCTCCATTGACATAGTTCTTCTATGTCGCCTATATTGTAAGCAGCATATAGCACCTTACTAAGTGGTCCAACCCTTTGTAACACAAATATTTTGTACATTCATTTAGTACATTTATATCTATAGTACTGCCATCAGAAGAGTGAAGTGCATTTTTAGAAAGACCTTTCTGTACCCTCCCTAAGGTGTATAGTATAAAACATTGTTTTGTGCCCTAATGTCTATATTTCACAGTATATATTATTGTGACGATGGTGTGATAGAAGAGAGGACTGATAAATAATACACTGTAAATCTATCAAACATAGAGATTAATATTCTGAAAATGACCAACATTACGGTATACATTGAGGGTCAGTAATCACCAGCACTGTAATGTACTCTTTTGGATGAGCCATCTGGTAAAATACAGTGTTAAGAGATACAACATTATGGGACAGGGTTAAGCTGGCCATATACTAGGACGATTATCGGTCCCAGCAGGGGGTGAGCCGATAAACGGGACGATTTCCCGCTAGGGAAATGTCCTGTTATTGGCACCATACGCCTCTCCTGCTGGGACCGATAATCTTAGCAAAAGAGGGGGTGGGGGCAGGGCAGAGCTGTGCTAGGGGGGGGGGGGGGGGGCAGCACTCTCTATGGAGATGCTGCAGAGCTATGTACAAAGCTGCTCTGACAGTACAGACAGGGATCAGCCAAAACCGCGCTTCACACAGCACGGCTTCGGCTGGTCCCTCTCTGTACTATTCCCTGCAATAGCCGTTGCTGCAGATATATGCACTATGCTGCTCCGACATCTTTGAAGGAATACTTCTAGCTGTCAGAGCAGCTTTATACATAGATCTGCAGCAGCGTCTATTACAAGGATAGGGTGCCATTCAGCTTGCTGATTAGCTCCCTTAAAATATCGGGTTCTAGCGCCCGATTTAAATCAAACATGTTTAAAAATCCAATAATCGTATCAGAGCGTTTCTGGTTCGTTTATTGTACGTTTTAAAAATTGATCTTGGCCATTAACTAGAGCGATTTTCTTCCCTGAACAGCAACTTCTTTAGGCCGCCATACACTAGGGCGATTATCGGTCCCAGCAGGGGGTGGCCCGATAAACGGGACGATTTCCCGCAAGGGAAATCTCCTGTTATCAGCACCATACACCTCCTCTGCTGGGACCGATAATCCTAGAAGAAGAGGTGAGGGGGGAGGCTGCGCTCTCTATGGCGCTGCTGCCGAGCTATGTACAAAGCTGCTCTGTCAGAGCAGCATAGTGCATATATCTGCAGCAGCGGTTATTGCAGGGAGAAATACAGACAAGAATCAGCCGTAGCCGCGCTTCACACGGCGCTTATTCGGCTGATCCCTGTCTGTACTACTCCCTGCAATAGCCGCTGCTGTATATCTATGCACTATGCTGCTCTGATAACTTTGAAGGTATAATTCAAAGCTGACAGAGCAGCTTTGTACATAGATATGCAGCAGCGTCTATTGCAGGGATAGGGAGCCATTCAGCTTGCTGATTGGCTCTATTAAAATATCGGGAGCTTTCTTCCGATATTTATTAAACTTTCCAAAAGACCAAATAATCGCACCTGAGCGTTTCTGGTGCGTTTATTTGGCGTTTGGAAAAACGATCTTGGCCACTAACTAGAGCGATTATTTGCCCAATCACCCAATAATTGGGTGATCGGGCTGATAATCGCTCTACTGTATGACAGCCTTTAATGTGTTTAATGTGTTCTCGTTGAGGTAACTCTTTGATGTCCGAGCACCCAGGATAGTAATGACCTCTTGTTGAAGTTTGGCATAATTGAATTGGATATTAAACTGTTGCAGTTGCCGTTCCGAGGAGCCGTATTTAGAACATGATACAGCTGAATGGCAGCTGTATCATTGTTCGAAAAAGCTTACAAAGGGAACCTATTTTCCTGTTCCCAATAGTGAGAGGCTGCAAAAGGTTAATGTTAGGGCTTAAGGGGAAGTTAGGGCTAGGAAAGGGTTAAGTGTATGGTTAGGTTAAACACTTACATTTCGGCAGATGACTGTTCATGACTCCAGGGGCCAGATTTACTAAGCTGCCGGAAAGGAAAAGTGAAGATGTTGCCCATAGCAACCGATCAGATTCTAGCTGATGTTTCCTAGTATGTAATATGAAAGTGAGAGCTAGAATCTGATTGGTTGCTGGCCCCAGGAATTGCATCACCGTCGCTTTATGCCGCTGTAGTAAAATGGCCTTTTCAAAATGAAGACCATCGTACCGAAAAATCGCATCCGAAATTAAACATAATTTTAAAACGAATTACTTCTTCGACCGTCAATTGTCTGAAGTTTATATCCAGCAATGTCAGGAAATATAGGCTATTATTTTGTGCAGTTACATCCCAATGCTGGATCAGCCTCTATATGTATGTCTAAAGAATAATGAGTTCCATAATAAATATTGCATTGTCAATATGACATGGGGGATCAGTGCATAGTTTAGGGGCTTAGTACTGTAACCAGTAACATCGCCTTTGTGTTGATTTGCAACCAGAAAAACGTTATTTATTTGTTGCATTTTATACTACAAAATTCCTCGAACCTTTACAGACTTATTTAGGAAATAAAAATTTTATTTTATTTTATTTATCCTGCAGGGACATTCATTGGTTTAGTAAATAACTGGACAACTTTTAGTTTACTAACTAGGAAAACTCTACTCTCCGCTCAAGTGTAAATTAGTGCCCCCGTCCATTGTTAATCATCTTTGAATCAGACCCTTAATGTGCAGACTGGATTAATCAGGGCTCAGGCATCAGTAATTTTATATAGCCAACATGGAGCTAAATATATCTATACCAAGAGTTTTTTATGTGTATTTTTCGTTTTTATTTATAATTGCATATACATATATATTATATGCGCTGTATCTATATATTTTTAGTAATTTTATTTAACCTGATCCCTCCCCTTCTAACATAGAAAGTGATGGAAAATAAGAGCCACTTGGCCCATCCATTCAGTATTTTTAAACCATACTGTACCTAGACATTATTTGACCCCCAGTTTAATTTTAGATTTAGTTATGTTTATTCCAAGCATGTTAAAATTGTTCTACTGTCTTAGGACCAGATTCAGAGACTGAGAATAAGAGGAAAGTTACTCCTGGGCATATCCAGGTTGATTTCAGGGGGAGACAAGTTAATTGTATTCTTTGTATGCAAAGGTATATTTTTGAATAGCTTACTGCACACAGATACTGACCATCTTTACTATTACACTGTTATTTAGACTTGGGCAAGGAAACGCCACCTGTCAATTCTAATGCTGTTTGCAACAGAATTATGACTCCCCTGAAATCAACATGGTTTAGCCCAGGAGCAACTTTCTTCTCTTATTTTCAATTTCTGAATCAGGTCCTAAGTCTCTACCACCTTAGATGGGAGGCTATTCAACTTATCAACTACTTTTTAAGCACATTTCCTTTAAACCTTGTCATCCTCCAGTGTTTTACATATGCCCTCCTGTTCTCATACTGTACATCTCCGGGCTGATCAGGAGATACACTTACACCTTTTTTAGAGGGAAAAATGTGACAATGTGAGGGGTACAAATTAACTTGAATTGTTTAGCATGCTTGGAAACTACTTTGATTTTTGTACATAGAATTGACATATTGCACAGCTTTAGGAGTAATGTGTAAATAAGAGTTGAGCTAGGAAACTTCATTTCTGAATTCTAATTCTATCACAGTTCAACATGGATTTGCCCAATTCCGCACTTGCACCTGTTTTTACCCTTGGTATATGTATCTGCTATCATATCTCCTCTGTCCCTTCTCTGCTCCAAGTTATGCATGCGTAGTGTCTCTAGTCTTTCTTCATATGTTTTAACAAAGGATCTCCTCCTAATTCTCTAATGTGTATAAATCAAAATTTGGAGGGCATTATCCATCTGAAAAATCCCTTTTACAAGATTAGATTAAAGGTTATGCAAAGCAGAAATATACAGATTATATATATATATATATGTGTGTGTGTGTGTGTGTGTGTGTGTACATATATATCTAGTTCATGTGATACCTGTATATATTTTTTTCTATATATTTTGATCTGGATAGATTATCCTTTTCAGGGTTAAAAATGTACCTGGGAGAAAAATTATTGTCATAATACATCCCCAAAAGACATTCTGTCTTTGTAAATAAAAATAATTTACTGTTGGTGTTCCTTCTATATGTTTTCCGGCATCGGGTTCATGAATGGATGAAAATACGTAGGCATGTTCTTGGACGCCTACTTACATATGCCAGAGGGGTATGCTTATGTATATGTGTATATATATATATATATATATATATATATGTATGTGTATTTATTTATAACACTGTACTTCTGCTACACCCTCCCACAGGCCAGGAAGAGACCGCAGAAGGAGGGGAAATGGTACTGCAAAGGTTAAACTTCCGTCTCGCGGGAGGTCACTTTGGGACGCTGAATATCTGTTTCATGTCCCCGCCCTACTGCAAAATCTTGCTTCTGCTAGGCAGATTAACTGAGGCAGTTAACCCACTTGCTGCTGTAGCCTTCTGACTGGCTGCAAGATTTCACCTGACCGAAGCCTGAAATAAACTATTATAGATTTCTTTTCCTTTTTTTTTGTGGTCGAAGCCAAATCACTGCAGAAAACAATGATTTATCTAATATTAGGTCATGCAATATCTATCGCATTATGGTGAATACAGTACGAATATAACTAGATTTTTTTTCTTTCTTTAGTATTCCCCACCCTGTTTGGGCTCAAGAAATCTACTGCGCATATGTTTCTAGCAATCTCGCCACCAAGCGTCTTTTGTCAGTAGGTTGATGAGAGATACCGTTTCCTGCATATGTCCTCAAATTAGCATTCAGAACTTTTGCCGTCATCTGATTTACAATGTTGCGCTCTCTTTCTTAATTTTTTTTTGCATCAGTTGCATGGTATATCTTTGAAATGACGTAAGATGTTGTTTCATGTTTCATTGTGCTGTATAATAGCCTCCTCTACAGGGTTCATGTGTTACTATTTAGAGAGCTTT
>WWET01002365.1:204495-218089 GCA_011038615.1 Limnodynastes dumerilii
CAATAGTTATTAGGACAGTGACAGTCATCTTTTTCTCCCCCATCTGGTGACAAACTGCAATGCATTGTGGTTGCATAGTGCCGGCTTTCTGTGCTCTATATTCAGATTTTTCTGTGGCTTTGCAGAAACTTTTATTCTTTGACATAGCATAGGCCACTGCCATAAGTGGATTGCTCAAATAATAGCCTAAGATGTAATTCTTTTAATTATTTCATTTATAATGTTTTGAATAATATTGGGGTGTGGTTCGCCAGGGAGCTGATTTTTGACACTTCATATCCCGGCAATGCTACTGTTACAGCACTGATTTTTCGTCAGTTCTTGATCTGACAGCATAGAATAAATACTGCCAGTAATCAGGATTCAAATACTTAACCCTTACCCTAACACTCTCCTTTTAGCAGCCTAACCTTAATCTCCCCCTTTTAACTGCCCTCTCTCCACAGTTTTACCATAACCTTCATCTAGCAGCCTAACCTTCACTGTCCCTTCTTCACAGCTTTACAATAACCTTCATCTAGCAGTCTGCTCTCAAGAGCACATTATTTCAATGAACAGCAGCGCTTGTTCTTTATAACTGACAACTCGTCAGAGAAAACACTATATACCAATACTGTACATACTCCGGTCAGGAGTCTCCTGTGCATGATCCCTACTTTGGATACTGTAGTGTACCTGGACTACATTTTTTCTATTCTATGCACCGAAGTCTATGGACTTTGAAACCTTTTTGTGATATTACTTTGTTTTTTTGCGATATTACTTTGTATTTTATCTGCCTATCTGAACACCAACAGACTTTATCATACCACCTACTCCTTAAGGACAGAAAGAGAGACTCATACACATTTATGCGTCCCAAGTCCCCCAATACCCCATTTACCTCTGTATAATAAACTCAATAAACTAAAAAATATTTTTAACTATATCCTAGCCTTTGTCCATCTTTAAGTTCTCTTCTCTGGCGCACCAATACCTGTTACTATTTCTCACTAAATATAGTAACAATTGTTGGACAAAATGTATCACATTATATGGCAACATATAGAAAGCAATACAATGTAGTATAGCTACCACCAATATAATAGGGGCCCTATATTATAGACACTCTATTAAGAGGTTGCCTAGTAGAGTCACAGGATGGGGGCACACACGTCTGTGTAAACACCCCAGTTCCGTAGGTATCAATATTGAGGCCGAGGAGCTCCTATTGGAATGTGCTGCTATGTTAATGGATAATGACCAATGACTCCCGTAACTTCTGTTTAGATAGACAAGCGGAAACAAGTAAATAATGCAAGGCATGATGTTAGCCTTTCCACTGTCCAAACAATGGATTACTCACTCCGTAGCCCCGATGGTTGGTGTTAATATAAAGCTCACCGGGTCGTTCGGCTCACTTTTGTAGAGCTACAATAGCAGTGGTGGTGTATGTGGCAGCTTAGAAATTAGCATGAGCTCCAAATGGTTTTCCAACGCAGATGGTCCATTCAGTGCTTGCGGGGATGTAAAAAAGCGGACGTGGAGTGCACTACACGTGGAGTAATAACCAAGGGATTGATTAGGTCTGTGTTCTGCAGTGCAGCAGGTGGCTCCGTAAGGATTCGGTGGTAGTATAACTGCAATAACAGCAATAGCACCCTGACGCATTTCTCCTATGTGGTTTTATCAAAGAGTGATATTCAAGATAAACTCTTGGAATGACAATGAAATAGAGCTTACCAAAGAAGTTAAAACCAATGCCACCCACATCACTCTTCTTTGCAAACTATAGATGTACAATTTACACTGTTGAGTCAACATTTAAATAGACCAATTAGAAGATATCACTTTCCTGAACACACATCAGTACAGCCAAGAACACAAGGACATGACTGAACACATATATAAGCAACTTATATCTCAAGCATTTCAGAAACGGAATATTTATGATGGCAAAGATAAGTATGAAGTTCTAGTTTTATGTGACAAGACTAACAGACTTCTTCATCAATGGTCCTTAAAGAAGCACTAATGGCAAATTTACTTGATAAACCTTTTGTCAATGAAGAAACTATTGAACTTCTGGACAGAAGACAACAATGTCACATTTTATGTTCAAGATTTAATACATTTCACTAATATTTCTAAAGCTCCACTAAAGCTCTGTTTGAAAAGAACTACTGGTGTATATGACAAACTAGGATACCGTACTACTGTATGGGCCTTTTACTGCAATCTAGAAGGACTTTTTATGCATTGGTGCATTGGGAAAGAAAGAAAGTCAACTACCATTAAAAACTTGTTGTCAACTGTTGAGAGCCATTGCCTGAAATGTCTAGCAGAGGTCCACTTTGTGCTTTAGGGAGCCCTACGGTTATGGGCAGTATTTAAGGATAAACTCATCAACATTAGTAGTATCAGCATGAGAAAATTATGAGGGGGTACAAAGCAAACCTTGACCCGCTATTGTTATTGATAGGGCAAGACTCAGATGGGTAAGATGGGTGTGGGTCGCCACAGCGAACAGCCCTTTTTGTAAAGGCAAAGCAATCAATCCCCACAAGAAAGAAGGCGCTGGTTCGAATGGTAACCCCAACCCCTTACCCTTACCCTACTGTGGACGGACCACGTCATACGTGACCAGACCACACCATATAATTTATGAATGGACATAATTCATGTTAGTTACGCAGTGCATCACTGTATTTTGGAAATGTATCTAGTGTACTGCATTTTTGCTAGGACATTCTGGACAATTTCTTTAGTAATTACCTATGATAATGAGGCTGTGCAGACTGCACATCTTGGCTTGAGAGCACAGTGGGGGGTCATTAGCTTGCATCCTAAGGTTCAGGAACTCTCTAATTTAAAAGCCCATGGGCTGGGGGAAATGTCGTTATCTGTAAATTATGTTATATGTAACCTGTTATGTGTTTAATGTCCTGTCTGTAGGAAATATTTCCTGACTGTAATAATTGAATGTTATATTTGAGATGTGGTGGCACCGTTTGGAGCTGGGAGTGGGTGTTCCCCCCTCCCAGCATGTGTGCCAAAACCTGTATAAAAACTGAGCTGTGTCTGTATGAAAGAGGTATTCCTACTGAAGTATTCCATCTGAAGTTTGGACATATCAGAGGTACTTAACACCACTGGTGCAGAGGTCCTTATCGGGACCCAACGAAGACCTAATAAACCATCTATTAGCTTCAAGTATTGCAACAGCTGTATTCCTGTGACCTACAGATTAGCTGACATCTAATCCGTTTCCCTGCTGATTTGAAGAGAGCCCAGCGTCCTGTCTGCTCTGACAGCTACCCAGCAGTCCTGAACCGAAGCAAGTGGTTCAGGACTACAACAGCCAGACCAGAGGCGTGCAACAGCCATTCCAGTGGATACCCAGAAATCGGTTCTAGGTGCCGGTGGTAGGAGCCTAGTGGTGGCAGCAAAACCCCTCCTACAACGCAGTGGGAGGAGCCAATGACAGTCGGTTACTGGCTTTAAGAAGGAACCCCTATACCCACGGTGTAGGAGCCATATCGGGATAAGTCGTATCCCGTAGCAACGTAGCAGGACAACGGTTGGGAGCACTGGTTACAGACTGGTGACAGCAGTAGGATCCATGGATCGTGTCACATTTTTGGCGGCAGCAGTGGGATCCGTGTGTCCTGTCACACCTACCCTTCTATTACGCTAACCCTCCCCTTCAATTACCCTAACCCTAAGACTCCCCTCCCCACAGCCTGACTCTAAGACTCCCCTACCTGCAGCCTGACCCTAACCATCCTCTTCCATTACTATAACCTTTACCCAGCTTTTCCCGCTGCCAAACCTTAAAATTCCCGGAAAGTGTTACTCACCTCCGGTTGGTGCAGTGGGTCTGCGACGGTGTTTCTGAAAAATGAATGGGTAAGTATGCGAAAATGGCTGTCTTTTTGAAATGGAGACAGCTGAAAATTAGCTTTCGTTTCTCTCTACTTCTAAAAGACCCTATTCGCGGCTGCGGCTCAGATAATATATTTTGAAAATTATTAAGGTATCAGGTAACTAGTAATATAGTTTGTCTATGTGCTTTCTTATTTTGGGAGCTCAGAAAATAAATTTGGAAAACCAGTGGCCATAATGTGACACATTCATGCTAAGGAAACCTACAGACCTTTAGGATAAAGCTGGCCATACATTGGGATGATTATCGATCCCACTAGGAGATGGCCTGATAAATGGGGCGATTTCTATCCAGAAAGAGGTCTCATTATCTGTGCCATACACCTCCCCTGCTGAGACCAATAATCCTAGCAGAAGTGGGAGGTCCTATCAGAAGAGGGATCCCATCAGAGAGCCGATTGGTTCAGCTTAAAATACTGGGCGCAGAATAATGTTAAGTATGTCAAAAGAGCAAATAATTGTAAAATAGCATTTTTGGGGTACGATTATTGGGTGTTTAAAAATAAAAATCTATTCTGACCATACAGTTTAGTGATTTTTGGCCCAATCAGCCAATAATTGGATGATCGGACTAATATATGGCTAGCTTAAGAGGAGAAACTGGTTTGCATCAGTCTTAATGGGTAGCATTCCCACTGCACAATATAAGGATCTGTCAAAATTCCAGCTATTGACAACAGGTGGCAGTGCATTTAACACTGACAAATGAACATTCCTCTTCACTTACTGAAGTCAGAACTCTCCTAAAAGTCATGGAGCTAAACTCATTTTCATGCTTTTTAGTAAAACCATTTAGTTTCAGTTTAAAAAAAGGGGGAGTTGCAGAGATATTGGAGAGAGCTGTCTGCTCCATTGTATCCTGCAATTTAGACAACACATATGCACGGTTCTGCAGGGCCATCAGATTTGAGAAAAAGGCTGCAGATAGTAACTAACTGTGGTCAATAGAGTTTGAAAATAAGAGCAAATTAGGTGGAAATTTACACCTGGGTGAAACCATGTTGAAGTGCAGGGGAGGCAAATTTAATCTGTTGCCAACGTTATTAGAGTTGAGGAGTGATATTTCCTAGCTCAAGTCTAAATAACAGTGTAAAAGTAAAGTTGGTCAGTGTCAGTATGCAGTAAGCAAAAATAAGGTATTCTGCCTGCATGCAAAGATTAAAATGAGTTTGACTCCCCCTGAATTCCGACATGGTTTCGCCTGGGTTTAAGGGCCGGATCCAGTGTGTGGGCGTGTGTGGGTAAGTCGTCTGCATCCCGGCCGATGCTACGCTCAAATGCGGAAATCAAGACATAAATGGTGGGTGGATCTGGAATGCAGATTATACAGTAATGGCTGCTTACATTGAAATAATTCAATTTAAAATGACTATAAATGTTTATAAATGAAAACTAATACATTTTATAATTATTCACTTTCTAACCAGATCTTTTAATTGTTTCTTACTAGCGCCATCTAGGTCTACCCTCTCTGTTTATAGGTAATGTATGGCCAGGGTAGTAGATGCTAGCAGATTATTGTGGTTTAACAGTGGCCTCTTTTTTTAACTTTCTGTTTCACAAATTCGCTTTTATCTTTTTTGACCTTTTTTCCCTTTGAATTCTGATACTTGATTGAATCTCTGATCTCTGACCTTTCACCTTGGCGTGTTACCTGATTTATGTTTTTTCTGCTTTAATCCTAGGAATTGACCTTGGCGTGTTATACGACCTTGCTTCTGTTGTCTGATATTCCTCGTTGGAATGATTTGTCTATGTTCCCAAATTTTTTTATTCCAAGTGATTGGAAGCCTTAACTGCACAAAGTTCCCAGTGTTGCTTCAGCAGAATATGCAGGTTATCCAGTTGTTAGCAGCGAAGATTCACTTGATATCCTTTAAATTGTTGATCAGCAATCACTTATCCACAATCAGTTCCATCCATGAATTACTACTTTAAATCAGTGTGAATCTGAAGTTTAGAGTCTTGAAAAATTTGGAGGTTAAATTTGGAATGCCAAAAATGTTGCACATCATTGCTCTTTTATTCCAGCTTAAGATCTGACCTAAGATCTTATATGTTTGTTTATTCTTAAAATGGGTACACACTTTCCAATCATCTTCAGATCTAATTCCAGACTAGGCTGTTTACATAATCCTGCAGAAGACCAAGGTGACAGATAGAACACCCAATCCATGATACATACTTGTCCAAATTATATTCAACTAAACTATTCTGAAACTATTTACTGAAAGGATCCTGTCACTCACATACAAAGGCAGTGTTGCATGACGTCAAATTTTAGTAGAAAAATTGAACAAAGGAATTGTGGGAGCATACATATATGTAATAGGGTGATTGAAGGTTAGATTTTCTTATTTTAAAACAGATTTAATAATCATTTGACCTGACCAGGCAACCAGGATTGGATGTAATGAACAGTCATGTTATTGTACACATTTATCCAATGTTGGACCAAATGGATTGGACGGGAATTGGATAAGTGTGTACCCAACTTTATCTTCCTCAATGGAAGTGCTATAACCTAGGCTATACATCAATGGTTTCTTGTATGTCATCTCAGTGAATGTATAACGCATAGATAAATGTATGCAACCATTGCATATGGTGGAGTTTTAATATTTAGAGGATTGTAGATTCAACTGGAAATCCATTTCATGAAAAGAGCAAGCCAATTTATAAAATCTTAAAGGTATTCCAGTGGCCTCACCATATACTTCACCCATATGCACTTATGTGAGGGCCCAGCTGTTACGCGCTGTCATATTCCAGTGACAGCGCGTACTTGGGCGGGTCCCGGCGACGCTTCCTGCGGCTCACGTCTTGGCGTTGCTAGGCAGCCAGGACGCGAGCACTCCTCAATGGCCCCGGCTTCCTCGTGGCTTCTGGCGCTGAACGAGCATCCTGGTGTTGCTAGGTTACCAGGACGCTCTGACCATGCTGAGCGCTTCCGTCACTCCCAGCACCTGCGTCCTGACGTTGCTTAGCAGCCAGGACACTTTCCTCCTTGTTTTGGCGCGCTACAGCTGGCTAATCATTGGCCAGCTGTCTCTATTTAATACCTGCCCCTTTGCTGCAGCCCTGCCGGTTATAGTTTCTGTGAAGTTACTGTTCCTGCTGTTTCTCTCTCTCTCTATTTGCCTAGTGCTTGATCTCATTTGTTCTCGAGTGTCCCAGCCTGTTCCTGCCTAGTACCTTGCCTGTTTAACCAAGTGTTTCATTACCCTCTCTCCCACCTTAGTGTTCTATACCTGTGTACTTACCTCGCCTCTCTTGTATACCTGTATATGTTAACCCCTTTGGGGGTTTCCGCTAGTGTGTGTGTGTGAGTGACTGCCCCAGTTTGTTTTGTCAGTCTTGTTTGTCCCGTCAACCTCTCTTTTGTCCGCTGTAATAGTTAACTGTTTATTGTTGTCTGTTACAGGTCATTTCCTACTGACCTGTCTCCTCCTGCTTTCTCCTCTTACTAACGCCTGACCTGTTTAATCCGTCTGTTCTTCCTATTCCTCTCCCGGGTATTCTTTTAGGTGTGTATCCTGATGAGGACCCACCAGCTCCAGTCTATCCCCACCTTCAGGGGCCCTAGCGAACACTCAGACCGACATCAGGCTCTACTAACTGGTGAGTTACCCGCTCTCTCCTCTCTCACTCTCTGGTCACCCCGGTACTCTGCCAAGGTAAACCTGGGGTACCGTAACATTATAACTGGCCCAAAAAAATGCATATAGCATTCTGCCAGAAAAATTGTTATAGCGTTCCATTCCTGCAGAGACTGCAACGGCGGATGCCATTAACGCCTTAATTGGCCAGATGTCCCACTTAACCCAGGTGGTACAAACACTCACCTCCCAAGTCTCAAGAGGATGCTATAAATAACCTACGAGGAAACCAGGTTCCGAACCTTCCAGTACCAGCTCCAGCTCCCACGTGAGACTTCAAGGTGCCCTTACCAGATCGGTTCTCCGGAGACCGCAGCAATTTCCGTCAGTTCATGAACAGCTGCCTCCTATATTTCCAACTACGTCCAGCTTCTTCAGGCAGTGAGACCCAGCGAGTCGGCCTAATCATCTCTCTACTACAAGGAGATCCTCAGGCCTGGGCCTTTAGCCTCCCTTCGGAACATCCTTCTAGACAATCCATGGAGGCATTTTTCAAGGCTCTTGGACTGATTTATGACGATCCGGATCGTATGGCAGTAGCTGAATCCAAGATTTGTTCCATTCACTAAGGGACTAGAACGGCGGAAGAATTTGCAGCTGAGTTTCGCTGATGGGCCACCGATTGTCAGCGGAATGATCCTGCTCTCTGTAGTCAGTTCAGGGCAGGTCTGTAGGAGCTGCTGAAAGATGCCCTCGTACAGTACCCGGCACTGGAATCCCTGGAAGACCTAATGCTGCTGGCCATCAAGGTAGATCGGCGTCTCAGGGAGAGACGGACAGAGAGGGACTTCGTTACAGGTTCCACTCCTGTCTTCTTTCCTCAAGCGGTTCCAACCGAAGAGGAGCCAATGCAGCTGGGTTCATTCCACCTCTCACGTCAGGAAAGAAACCGCCGACGTACGATGGGCTTGTGCCTATATTGCGGCAACCGAGGACACATGGTCGACAGATGTCCCAACAAGCCCCAGCCGCCGGGAAACCCCTAGACCAGATGGATAAGGAAGAGGTCCGTCTGGAGGTGCAGTTTATCTCTTCCAAAAATTCGCTCCTAATACCCGTCCGGCTGGCACATGGCGACCGACATCTTGCATTATCCGCATTTATTGACAGCGGAGCAGCAGGGAATTTCTTAGATGTAAATCTAGCCCAGCGGCTGGGGGTTCCGGTGCAAAAGATGAAGAACCCTATCTTGGCTTGTGACCTCTGTCCGGCGGAACCATTACTCAGGTCACCACTCTGATCCTACTGTCCATTGGGGCTTGTCACTCTGAACATATAACGTTCTATCTTATCCAATGTCCATCAACCCAAATTATTCTCGGGCATCCCCGGCTGCAACTTCATAATCCCGGAATTGATTGGACCCCAAGAGAAATTGTCAGCTGGAGCAACTCCTGCCTCTCCTCCTGTCTTTCGCTGCCCATCCGGGGTACCCGTCTTGAGAATGATCTCCCTATTCAGTACCAGGATTTCGCGGACGTCTTTTGCAAAAAGTCAGCGGACAAATTGCCCCCACATAGGACTTGGGATTGTGTCATCGATCTGGTACCGGATTCCAAACTTCCCAAGGGAAGACTATTTTCTCTTTCCCGTCCAGAGACTGAGGCCATGGATGATTATATTAAGAAAGACCTAGAGAGGGGCTTCATCCATCCTTCTAAATCACCAGTGGGAGCAGGATTCTTTTTTGTCGCCAAAAAGGATAGTACCTTGAGGCCCTGTATCGACTACAGGAGTCTTAACAAGATTACAGTACGAAATACCTATCCACTCCCTCTTATCTCTGATCTTTTTGACCAAGTTAAGGAAGCAGTTATATATTCCAAAATTGATCTCTGGGGCGCATATAACCTCATCCGAATCAAAGAAGGAGACGAATGTAAAACAGCGTTTAATACTCACTCGGGCCATTATGAGTACTTGGTAATGCCCTTCGGCCTTTGCAAAGCTCCAGCCATTTTCCAGGATTTTATCAATGAGGTATTTCGAGATATGCTGGGAAAATTTGTGGTAATTTATCTGGACGATATACTGATTTATTCTTCTTCACTTGAACTCCATCGTATGCACGTCAAGCAAGTACTTACACGGCTACAGGAGAATCAACTCTCTCTTATTACATAGTACAGTATAAGGGTTGCCTGTGAATGCTTAGCAATCCAGACCTTTGCTATCCACCATTTTCCCGGTGCTTGAGTAGTAAGCCCTGGCCACCAGACGTCAGTCTGTATGGATGGTTCATATTTTCTAGGGAACACGATTGCAGAAATACTGCATCCCTGTTTCTGGCCCTATTTTCCTAAACTGTTCCAGTTATAAATATTTCATTGTGTTTATTAAATTACTGACATTTCAACATCAAATACTTAAAATCTTCATTAAAATTTAAATATTTCTCTTGTACTCTGTTAAAACTCTGTTAACCGGCCAAGAATTAGTCTCATTCTATAACATGTGACCGATTTTGAATCAGATCTGTTTAAAACTAAATTTAAAATTTCTGAGTGTATTCCCAGCTAGTAGCAATAACTCTTACATTATGATTACGCCCTCTTGGGATCATATGGGGTGGTGCAGGCTGCACATATTTTGGTTTCTCCATTTTTATACTTTGCTAATGAGCCTGTATTTGTGATTTAATCTTATATATATATATCTTTTTATTGTGGGAAATACTTAGCCGTAACTTGACTTTCAGACCTTATTGTTTGTTGTAGGTAGGGGTAGGGCCTAAATGCCCCTTGGAAAGTCCAGGACTGAATACCTATCCATAAAATAAAGAAATAAGAAAGAAAAATAGTTATGTTGGTTAATGACCTCTGCTACGTATTTGTCATTGATCAATCATGCAGTTGATAATTCACAAATACTCATCATTTACTACACATTTTAATAACATTACTATGTTTTTTTCTCTGCTTCCTTCCATATTCATTAAATACTTCTTATTTCCTATGTTATTTCTGTTGGCTGCTCTTTGGGACACCACATCATGGAGGCTCCATGTTGGAGCCCACAACCAGGAACCTCCCACACCTCTCCTTTTATTTTTAACAGCCCCTATGGCAAGAACCATCCTGCCAAACCTTGCAGAAAGCTTTTGCCTGAAATAATTATGGCAAGTAAAAGAAAATTGTGCTAGGTAATTGTTGTATAGCGTATTGTAACTCTGGAAAAAAGTTGATCTTCGTGGTCTTGATGGAATAATTGTAGACACAACATCAGGGGGATATCTAACCTGGTGATGAGAAACCGAACTTAAAGTTTACGGATATTTGATGTGAACCAGCTGGACTAAACATTATTTGCAAATTATATATCATACAATATTTATTTTGCATGTTTTACGTAACATAGCATTTACACTATATTTATTTATATTTCAACATAGATATCATTATGTGTCCAAATCCATGAAACCCTATTAATTTAAAAGGTGTCTGCATCTGAACAGGAGCTGGTCATATTATTCAAGGCAAATGTACACAGACAATTCCATTGTAGCTCAACACAATCAAAATCATTATTAACTATTCTAAGGACATTTTATTTTTTTTGCAATTATGTATGAAACCTGAATGCTCCATAAATGAAATTTTTATTATGAAGAAGACCCTTAACTGGGTTTAGTGGTGAGACCTTTACACACCAAAGACACATTGGGCTGGATCCAGACTTAAGTAAGTGCTTGAAATTAGTTACTCCTGGGCTAAACCATGTTGATTTCAGGGGGAGTCAAGTTAATTGTATTCTTTGCATGCAGGGATATAGCTCTGAATTGGTTACTGCACACAGATACTGACCAGCTTTACTATCTCACTGTTAGACTTGGAATAGGAAACATCACCTCTCAACTCTAATACTGTTTGCAACAGAGGAAAGATGACTTCCCTGTAATCAATATGGTTTAGCCCAGGATTAACTAACTTCAAGCACTTACTTTAGTCTGGATCCAGCCTATTGTTTTGTAGTAACTAACAAGCTGATCCAGAGGTTTTTTTTGGAGTAGATGCCCAAATCCTCTGTTTGAGCTGTGCATGTCCTATCTAATTACTATAGTCGCAACTCTGGATAGAAAGTAGTGAAAATGAAAGCTCGTTTGAAACACACAAATGGATTCGTATGGACAGAGGCTGTGAGGTAAAGTGCAGAAGTCTATACATGTTACAAATGCTTTACAATTTTTTTACATTTATTTATAATCATATACAGGGGGTCTTTTACGAAAGGGCCGTTTTCTGCCAGCCAATTTCGAATTGTCTATGTAATCGATCCCTTTTGCCCCGAGCAAGCAATCAAACAACTCCAGTACAAATCCGCAGTGGCGAGTGGTGAATATTTATCCAACCACAACACTTGTCCTAATCTTCATCCTAACCCTCCCTTCTCCCTAAGACCCTAAGACTTCCTTTCCTGCAGCCTAACCCTAAGACTCTCTTCCGTGTAGCCTAACCCTAGGACTCCCTTCCCTGCAGTCTGACCTTAAGACTCCCCTCCTCGTAGGCTAACCCTAAGACTGTCTGGTCTGGTGCAGCAGGTCTGCGGTGGTGTGACGGGTCTACGGCGCCGGTTTCCAAATAAATGAATAGGTAAGTATGCCGATCGGCATACCCATTCATTAATAACATTTTCGAATTAAGACAGATGAAAATTAGCTTTCGGCTGTCTCTATTTCAGAAACAGCATTTTCAAGGCGGTGAAGGCATCCCGACTGAATCACAATCCTGGACCAGCTTCTGAATGTAGAGGTGAGGGGTCCAGGCTAGCATTACTCTAAATTGCCATATTATAACAGGTCTGACAGGTCTGTGCAGGAAGAATATAAGCCATTTAACTTTCTAAAACTTTTCCTTTTCTTTTTTGTTATGCATTTCTGGTTTTCTGTTCCTCTGAATATATGGTATTTTTTTTATTTCTTCTGTTTATTAAATGAATATACCTTCAATTTTTATTAATAAATATAATACTAATGTCTTAAACATTCTTGAGTGGTTTGTGGTTTAACCTTAAAGTAAATATATTGTGTGTGGATCAATGCATCAATTGAAAATTGCATGCCAATCAGCTGGGCCAGTGGTACATCCTGCTGTCTTTTCCCACCACCTCACCAAGTCTCCATCATTACCTAATGTACAGGAAAATGTTAAGCCTGCTGTGACTACACCAATACGAGCAAGTCATTATGGTCTATTCACAGACAGCCATTTTAATCACCTGTTGACAAAACACTTACACAGTTGCCCTATGTAATACACGGCTACTATGAATGACCTGCTGTGCCCATTCAACCACTGACACCAGTGTAAATCATGTGAAGTATATCAGCTGCAAATGGAAATAGGTGGAAACTTATAAAAAGGAATATTTACAATTGTCGTATAATGTGAATACAGAACAGTTGCTACTTCTGAAATAACATTTCTGTTTGTCATCTAAATGATGAATGTCCTCCATCAGACTACATGTGTGATGAAGGAATAGGTAAGTGGGCATAATTATAGTCTGATAGGAAATAATGGAGATCAGGGATGAAAAGTCGGCAGGTATAAAATGTCGACAATCAAAATGTTGACAGCTATAGACTTAATGAAATGCAGGCAGCTTGTAGAAATATGATTCCCCTCGAAAATGTAAACTAGCATTAGCAGAAATACACTCAATATTAAACTTTAATAAGTTTCAGTAAAAAAGTTGCAACAAGCCTACGTTTTATTACGGTTGCAGTCCCCGATTAGAATGTCTGATTTCCGAAATAGGGACATCCGAAAGCTCCTTTTCGGATGTTCCTATTTCGAATACACCTTCAGTTTAGAATTTTTTTTCAGAATGGGTGAGTATGCGATCAGCATACTCACCCATTCTGTTTCGGCAATGCCGCCGCCTCTACCTCAGGACCCGGACCACAAGAAAGGTGAGTAACTTTTCCTGGGTTAGGGTCAAGCTGCTAGAGATGGAGGGTTAGGGTCAGGCTGCAGGGGAGGGAGGGTTAGGGTCAGGGTCAGGCTGCAGGG
>WWET01002365.1:218273-229887 GCA_011038615.1 Limnodynastes dumerilii
GGCTGCGGGAGATGGAGGGTTAGGGTCAGGCTGCAGGGAAGGGATGGTTAGGGTCAGGCTGCGGGAGATGGTGAGTTAGGGTCAGGCTGCAGGGAAGGGAGGGTTAGGGTTAGAATTAGCGGAAGGGTTGGGGTAGTTTACAACCTTACCTTTTGGAGCACTGCATTTGGTGCTCCGTGGATTGATTTCTATGCCTCATCGAGGCATATGCCATTGAAATTCCAGCCAGTTCAAAACTGGCTGGGAGAAAACGGCCCTATCGCAATAGGACAGTTCTTTCCGGGGACCCACACCCGCTTTATTAACATTCAGAGAGTAAGAAAAAGAAAGGCAGAAGAGCTGTGCTGCCCTAATGTGAGTAGTATAAAAGGGCCCGATCCAGATCTCCGGGCGTTTTCTGTACAGAGAGATCTGGAAGTGTTCCATTACACCCCTCCCTCACACAGAGTTAACCTCCTTAACTTCTCTGCACGGATATGCATCTGTTTTATCGCGGAATCTCATTGCGGAACTGCTTATTGCCACCTCTAGCACTTAATTAACATGCCTTTCCCCACCTGTCTACCAGGGATTATTTATGTGGAAATGAAGTGCCGTCCACCTCCCTCACTGTACGGATCTCATAGCTTACGAAACTCATTTTTGTATATTAGGAGATCTGTAGCATAACATGCTGTGCATTTGCGTAGATGTTACTTTTTAGGGAATTTACGCAAGAGCCCTAAATCCCCTAATGTTATTAAATAAGGATCAGGTTCTAAGGGGTTATTTATTTCTAGTTAACTAAATGACTAATCAATTATTTAATCGCCTGGCTTGTGTGTTGCATCTTGCTCTAGCTAATATTTACTGCTTCTAATGATGCACTTGCTCAGATCTGGCCAACCTGTGGTTCTTAAGTTGTTGTAAAACAATGAGTTCCTGTTCTTACTTCAGCTGATATCTGACAAATCATGCTGGGACCAAGGGCGTAACTATAGGGGATGCAATGGGTGCAATTGCTGTGGGGCCCGGCGGCTTAGAGGGCCTGGCGGCGTGGCAATCACCCAACCGCACCTGTACTTAACATGTCCTGCTGACACCGACTGCTTCTTAAGCAGTGCTGTGGAATTTGTCTCTGCAGCGCAACAATAGAGGGTCACGGAGGATGGACAAACAATGCTGCAAACGTGTGAAGTATCCTTAGAAAATTACATACCATATACATATTTATTACAGGAGGATATATATATATATATATATAAAAATTATGAATGTAACACATCCCCACAGCCTGACCCTAAGAATCCCCTCCCCACAGCCTGCAGTCTGACCCTAAGACTCCCCTCCCCACAGCCTGACCCTAAGAATCCCCTCCCCACAGCCTGCAGTCTGACCCTAAGACTCCCCTCCCCACAGCCTGACCCTAAGAATCCCCTCCCCACAGCCTGCAGTCTGACCCTAAGATTCCCCTCCTGCAGCCTGAACCTCAGACTTTCCTCCCTGCAGCCTGACCCTAAGATTCCCCTCCCCGCAGCCTGACTCTAAGAGTCCCCTCCCCGCAGCCTGACCCTAAGATTCCCTTCCCCGCAGCCTAACCCTAAAACTTCTCTACCCCTTAGGCTAACCCTAATACCATAGACTTCCCTATAATACTCACCTCGTCAAGGCAGTGCTCCGGCAGGTGTGCGGCAGCGGTAAAAATAAATTTGGCATACTTACCCATTCATTAAAGAAAACTTCTAATTAGTAATTTTTTCAAATTAGAAGCAGCCGAAAATAAGCTTTTCGGCTGCCTGTATTTCGAAAACGGAACTTCGTTCCGAAGGCTTGCACTCCAGGGGCCAAATTTATTAAGCTGTGGGATTGGAAAAGTGGAGATGTTGCCCATGGCAACCAATCAGATTCTAGCTCTCACTTTCCTATTACATATTAGAGAATGTCTGCTAGAATCTGATTGGTTGCTACTGTTATTAATGTTTCCAGCCAAAATAAGCTGATACCAGGGGCGGTATGGTGCAATTTTGGGTGGGGAATCGTACCACCCCGATCTATCTGGCATGTTCATTTTATGGTTGGTGACTGCCCTGTGCTTGTGTGGGGAGAGCTGGCAGATTAGTATTTTCTGCAGCTCTTCATTTTGCATAGCAGCTGAGGTGTGTACAGTGCTGCAAACAAATCCCGCACGGCATCATACAACAGCTTGTGACCAAACATCCTGTACGGGAGTGTTAGCTGGTGTTGCCCCATAGTCAATGCACATTGTGGACATTTCTGTGACTGTGTTGATGAAGACCGATCTTTATCTGCATTAAATGAGTTTGGATTTTGACATTTACATGTTCTTAAATTTACTCAAGAACAATGTATAGTCTATGTATTAAGTTACAAAAAAAGTATCTATACCCCTATTCCCTGCAGCAATTTCTATTTTACGTGCTGATTTGCACAGCTGAAAACACTTCATTCAATCAGTGCTAGTGATTGTGTAAGAGCTCCCATTCTTGTCAGTGAAACACCTTTTAATTTCCTTTAATATACACAATAATTACAACAGTTTTGATTAATTAAGTAACTTGTTAAACATTGCTACAGTTGCACTTTTGAATTAGAACATGATCAAAAAAAGAAAAGAGAAAATGTGGTGTGATTTTTTAAGTTGCGGTGTATATTTTGATTTTGTTTTCTGTTTTAAAATAATTCTATTCTATTTCCTGTGCTGAGTTGCCGAAAGTCTCGTGTCCATATGTATGTTTAACGGGTAGTATCCTGGCGACCTACAACCTAAACTGACTCGTCCCCACCTCAAAGGTTTCTACTGTACCTGATCCTAAAGAACCGTGGAAAGACACAAGCTTTTCCTCTACCGACTCTAGGTGTGGTGTTCTTCTAATCTGAAAATGAACAACAGAATTAATAAGAGATCTAACACCTGATGATGACCTGTGGAAGAGAACTGGGAAAAGTTAGTACATGGATGAGGCTTTTCACCAATATACCTGAAAACAGAATGGAACCATTCGTATGCCTTCTTGTGTTCGTCCTTACCTATGGAAGCAGCGTATACTACACCTTAGTCAGGGGCAGTTTCTAACCCAAAACCAAAAAAACACCTGCGCTCACATTAAAGGTGAAATACCAAAAACAATATAACACCGGACTTTTATAAACTATCACAAATATTTATTCACATAAAAATATTTGAAAACATTTGATATGATACAGGCTAGCACTTAAATCTGGAAACACAATATTGCAAGATACATATATCTCAATCAAATTGCACCTAGCTGTTACAACCTCCGAAGGGGTTCTCACTGAGGCGCGGAGTCTGAATTAGGACCAGGTTTTCACTAGAGAATCTAATGGTGAGGATAGTCTGGGCTGCACTGGGTCCTGACGTTCGCGGCCCTCAGTGATTGCCACCAAAGGGAAGAGGTTCAGTGTGGATACCAAAGCAGGAACCCAGGCACACCAGAATGAAGACTGGAACCCTTGCACACAACAGGTAAGGTAGCAGGATCACACTGGAACCGTTGCAAGCTCCACACACAAGGAAAAATAGGCCGTCTGGCACTAAGGCCAGATACAGAGTGAAATACAAGCAAACACTCAGCAACCTCTAAACAGATGGAATGAGGGAAAGCCTGGACTGGTGGACCTGGATACACAGGAGGGAACACCACTGGTATCTAGATAGAAGCAGTACCTGGAGGAACCACAGGTCCCAGAACAGCAGAACCAGGTATGCGACAGATGGAACAGACAGGATGGTGATCAGAGTCTGGTGAGCTGACTACACTAAATCACACTGATAGATGGCACACAGCGGAGAGTTGAAGATCACCAAAAAACACTATGAGATGGGAATCACAGTGGTAAACAAATGCTCACCAATACACACTGAGAGATGGTATGCACAGTGGTAATCATAAAACACTCACCAACACACATGCGCTGAGAGATGGTATGCACAGCGGTAATAACAAAACACCCACCAACACACATGCATTGAGAGATGGTAAACTCACACGGGGCAAGATGACAAACACCGGCTGGCAAACAGACACAGAAGGAGTACAACAGGAGGACTCCAGCACGCTGCAAGATGGCAACAGAAGCGTGCATGCACCAGAGGAGAGAAGCTGGAAAACACTCACTCGGCAGGTACGGAAAAAGTGTGAGATGACAACACACGCACACCACTCAAAGGAGGGAGGCTGACCGAGACCAGGCCAGGACTAAAGCCGCTGATGCGCGCTTCACACAGGACAGCGGGCAGACAAACCACGACAGGCAAGGGTAACGGAAGGCAAGGGTAAACACCAGGATAAATACAAAGGGACCAAACATGATCAGAAGACTCAGCAAAGCACGATCAGACGGCAGGCAGAACGTAGGTAAGCCAGACGCTATAACCAACATCAATTCTCCCAGGCAAAAGCTATTTAAAGAACAGCCCACCAATCAGCTGTAAGAGTCAGACACGTCCTGGCTAATAGTGCAGCTGGGGAAAAACAAGCACTCGCAGGGAACTAGCAGGGAGATTACACATTACTGGGTCTATTTCTGCAGAGTGTAACACTAGCTAGTAAAGTGGTAAATTCGTTTGAATGTTCCAAAAGGTCGCACTCATAGAATAATATGTGGTAAAAGGTATAGCTCAATCACTAATAATTTGTAATTCCACCGGTTACTGCTGGGTATATAGAGATGCTGATGTAGTTCACTTAATAAAGGGAATCCGATCTGATACAAATGATCCACACTTGAATTGCTTGTATACAAAGTGAGGCTGTATGTTGTTCCAGAATAGAGGTGGAGGTCACAATAGAGACAGGTGGAGTGTATAATCAATAATAACCAGAATAAATATATCATCAAAAGGATTTCTGAGTTTCTAACCCCTCCTCTTGCCAGCTTGCCAGATGGCTCTGTTTCCAGCCGCCTGCCTGCTGCAAGATACATTGACTTTGGGAATCCTGCTCACATGTACCATGTGTGACCTCCTTTCACTAGCATAACCAGGAACTAGCGCTCTCTATCTAATTACCTCCACCTAACATGGGCCTAGCACCCACTAACTACAGTGTCTAATGCCAACCTACCATTAGGACCTGAAACCCTAACCTAACCAGGGCCTACCATTCTCTGACCACAGGCCTAGCGCCAAAACCTAATAAGGGCCTACTGCCCCAAACCAACTGTAAAACCTAATTCACCAATGTACTACAAAGGCCTAATGCCTAATTACTACCTAACAGAGCCTAATGCTCTATGGACCAGATTCACAGATTCGCGTTTACTAAGTACGTGTTTACGTGTTTTAGTGTTGACTCATGGCACTCCCCTCGAACGGAGGGGTTTTCGGTGACTTACGCCTCCATAGAGCACCCTTATCTCTACGTGTGTACTTACACGCATACATGCTTATATTACTAACCGTGCCCTCAAAAGCCCATTTAAATGCTTCCCCCGCCCACTCTCATAACTTCGTACGTACGGAAGACAACCATGCCCCTCTGTACGTATGTACCTAACTGTGATTCACAAGTCCATGCCTAAAGGACTTACATGCGTAAATGCTACGTAACTTGCGGGGAAAAAAGTTACTACGAAAAATGTTCACACAACCCCATGCAAAAGAGTATCTGTGAATCCGGTCCTATGTCCCTACAGGGTTTAATGTCCTCCTGACTGGCATTCACTCACCCCTGAGGAACCAAATCCCTGGTAAGTCAGTAGAGGGGCCTCAGTTCAAGCCTGGACTGGTGGGTGAAAAGCATTGGTGCCAGTGAGAAGAGGTTCTACAGCAGCACATGATTGGACTGTTGCACTTGGTGAGAGATCTAACAAGCTTGTTTCCTAGGGGTAAAAGCAAGCACCATAAAGATATCCTCGTTCAAGAGTCTCAACACCCTGTTCCGCTTGCTGACCCCCCTTCTCCTTCAGCAAATGTCCTTCTTCTCTCCCCTAACATGCTCTGTCTTCCTCCATGCTCCTCCACCACTGCACGCTGTGCCTCTGACTGGGCATATTCCAGCAGCCCCCTCTAAGCAGGGACTCCGCTCCTTAGTCCATGCTATGGTTTAAATACCCCGCCATGGGGGAGGATGGGAGCAATGACATGGAACGCCTTGATTGAATTGCCATGGCTAAACAATGCACCCTGTGTGCAATGGGGACTCCTGGGTGCAGATTGGCCAATATTGCCACCATGAGCAGTCCACACCATGTGACCACTATGTGACCAGCCGGCAGCAAATTAGGATACTTCCCATACCTGCACATCCCCTCTGGCAAATCCAATGATGGGATCGCCCTCCAGGTAATATCTTCTTTCTTTTTCTTCTATATCCGGCGCTGCGTCCTTCTCTTGAGTGTTCTAGACAACATCTTGGTTTCCTCCCGGTGTCGGCTCGTGTTTCCCCAGAAGAGCTCTGTTGTCCACCACTGCCTTTCTCACATATGTATGTACAGTATGTATGTATGTAGCCTCAGCTTGGTGGTGGAAAGCATAACAGAGGCCACACCTTTTTTTTGAGGTGATGGGGAGTAAAGTTTAATTACTTAATTGGCATAATATCAAACACTGTCTTAAACCATTAACTACTGCTTAGAAAATATATTCAGTTTCCCTAACTTCCTGGTGTGTTCCAGTCCTCATTGCTCCTGTGGAGTGCGGCAGTGGTGAATGACTGAGTGAGTGCCCTTGTCTCCGTTTTTTGTTGTTTGTCCCTTAATGGCATTTTCCATTTTGCCTCTTTCTTTGTGTGATTATCATCTTAAAATGTGGTTTCTCTCTCCATGTATCGCCTGCTCTCTGGACTTCTCATTTTTGTTCTCCTGTTCACTCTGGGCTCTTGTTTCTTTACTCTCTGGGAGAGGTCTAGGAGCCTACAGCCAAGTTTGCCCCCAACCTCCAGACTCCATGTTAGACTCCACGCCCTGGTAGACTTCACCCATAACACCAGTCTACCTAGATCATCCGTTATTTTGTTTATCCCTCCTGGTGTGTCTACCCTTTACACAGCTTTGTGATATTAGCAAAAAAGCGTACTTTCCCCTTGACCCTATGTTTAATGTCTAAGCTTTGTTGTCTATAGCTCTCACTGATCTAATACTTTTGTCAGTCATTCAAAGACATCATTAAGATTTATATGACATGATCTCCCCCAGTGAATTCAGGCTGTTTGGGATCCTGTTGCTGGATTTAATCTTTTCCTTGAACAAGGTTTCCCTACTACTGATATAAGGCTCACTGGTCGGTAGTTGCCAGCTTCCCCTTTTTCACTTTTATACAGAGGAACTACATTTGCTATTTTCCAGTTTTCTGGAATTACTCCTTTTACTAGTGACTGGTTGTATAATCTTATGTAACATTGCTGTCATTTTAGTTATTCTAAACCCCTTATTTCTTGAACAATGCACACTGGTGGCTATGGGCCTGATCCTGAATAACGCCCGTCGTCGCTCGGGCGGCGGGCATAAGCGTAAGATCGGCTTTGCAGCCGATCTGCGCATGCGCCGGGCAGATGTTGCCCGGCGTTGCTACGGCAACACCTGATCCTGGATCGGGCATCCGTAGCAGCGCCGTAGGGACGCTGGAGGGGACGTCCCCCAGCTTCCCTACGTTCAGGCTAGTGTAGGTGGGCGGGGGAACTAGTTTAATGAGGGTGGGAGGGCAGGCTAGGCGGCCATACTCTCCTGTGCGAGCGTATGGCCCCTTCCTTACGCCGGCTGAAGTTAGGGTAGCCTTCAGCCGGCGTAAGGAAGGGGCCATACGCCTGCACAGGGGGGGTGCCAGGGTAAGTGAACGCCGATACGCTGTGCTTTAGTAAGCACAGCGCATCGGCGTAGGTCTGGGTCAGGCCCTATGAGTTTAATTGCTAACCATGGGCTTAATCTGTGTAAGTATTAGAGAAGTTAGATAGCAAATTTTAGTAAGGGAAAAATGGATGAAAATTATTAATGTTTGCTGTGAGCAGCAATTCAGTTGTACTATATAATTGGTAGGAGACAGATAACTAAGTAAATCCTGGATCTATGCTATCTGCACCTGTAGCACCCTTCTCAGTGTTCATTGACAAGCTGTCTTTGTCCAGTGTTCACAGACATATGGGTGTTAGGTGGGTGAGTTACTGCCAGGTTAGGATTGAAAAAAAAAAATGTCAGCGTAACATCGACATTCCCCCTTGTTGGAGTGTATTTACACTCCCTTACGCCGGCTGAAGGCTACCCTAACTTCAGCTGCCGTAAGGGAGTGTAAATACGCTGGGACGGCGGCGTTAGTAAGATAACGCCTCCCTCCACCCGCCTCCCTGCACTAACCTCAGCGTAGTAATGCTGGGGGACGCCCTCCTCCAGCGTTACTACACTGAAGCTACGATCACAGATCGGGCTTTTCCGTAGCTACGCTGTTGGATAACTTAGCCACCACTTTTAAGTGGAGACATATATCGTTTTGTAACATTTTGTAATGTTTTGTATAGAAAATTTCAAGGTAACGAAACTCTGAGCGAGAGTAGCGTGTTCCTGTTTACTCACATGGAAGCATGGATACAGTGGGGAATGCAGTGCCCTCATTAGTCTGGATACACCCAGTAGTCACTATGTTGCATTGGTAAATTCAAATGTTTGAAATTAATTCATGTAAATAACAGGTTTTATTTGAAAATACCCCACACTTTTAAGGATCTGTATAGAAATCTGTGGTTAACATTTAGCTTGTATTGTTAAGCTGCTTTTCTGTTGAATGACCACAAGGTGGCTCAGTGATCACATTTACAGAGCTGAAGAAGCTGCTCTGCAGTTTAGTAGTGATAAGGCTGTTGGACCAGATCCTGATTTAAGGAACAACAGGGTCCTTATGCAGACTGTTTCTACTGTACATGCGTCTTGAGGCCAATTACACATGGAACGATCGATGCCCGGTAATCGTACAGTAAGGGCTTATTTAAGCCTTTACGTACGATGCTGCATTGCGCATCTACACCATATTGCGTGGTTTAAGGTTACAACACGGAAGGTTTGTGCGTGCGGGGAAATCATTAATTCAGGATCTGGTTCCTTGTCCTAAATTCTTCTAAACAAGGTTTTGTTTTATAGTTTGTTTTTTATTGAGCTTACATCCATCTGCATACATAATCAACACACACAGATAACCCAAGTGGCCTAAATGTTCCTTGCAGTTCGTTTAAACAATACAATAAAAGTTCTCTCTTATCTTTGGATACCCAGCTACAGAACCCAACACAACTTTATTGGGGGTGCAATAAGAGGTTTATAATACCGCTTTCAAATTACAGCCCTGGCAATAACCCAGGTTTTTCAACCCAGGTTATTGCTGGTTGTTTTGCCGGGTTTTTGACAAAAAACCCTTCTATGTACAGCAGGGTAGACCTAGGAAAATTCTGGGTCCCATGTCTGCCCTGACATTGAGAAGGGTCTACGCGCGGCTCCCATGGGAGGGACTTGTTTGCTGTTACATAGCAACAGTAACAAATGCCTCCAATATGGTCTATTAGGTGAGACCCAGATTGAAAAACCCGGGTCTGCACCTTTCACATTGCCACTTACCGGGGTCGGACAAGGGAAAACCCTTCTTTTTTCCTGTCTCAGTCCCAGTACCTTTCAGATCATCACTAAAAACCTGTGTTTTTGGCCAATCACATTTGGGTTTTTAGTAGTGATCTGAAAGGGGTATTGGTTACAAGTGGTATACAAGGGTTATGTATACAGCAGGGTTGAGCAGTTTGAACATGGCATTATAATGGCAGTTGGTTATTCAGTCACATGTTAAATGCCTGTTTACTAAGATGACCATCCCCGTTATCCTGCCTGACTAATCTTTTATTTCCCTTACTCCTTATTCACTCTACTTGCTCCTATACCCTTGTTTTATACAGTTCTGCATCTTTATTTACCTCCCATTTTTGTTCTATCTGTCTTCTCTCCAGTTCCCCTTTTATTCTCTCTAGCCCCTATTTTCTTCTGTTCTCAGTATTTTCTTTACCATCTACTTTGTTGTTTCCAACTCTCTAAATTTTATTCTCCTTGGGCCTGATCCAGAACTACGACGCCAGCCAGCAGCGTAAGATCAGCTTAAAAGCAAATGTGCGCATGCGCCGGACAGATGTTGACCCGCGTAGCAGCGCCGCAGTAATGCTGGAGGGGGCGTCCTACTAACCTACATGGTTAGTGTAGGTGGGCGGGGGGAGTTAGTTTAATGAGGGAGGGAGGAGTTTTTAGCCTGTGGCTTAGGTATAGCTGATACCTGACAAAGCTTGCTGGGAATCGTAGTTTCAAAACACCTGAAGAGCCACAGGTTGGCCAGGCCTGGTCTAGGGTGGGTGTGTTTTGCCTGGATGGTCCAATGCTGACACATTCTATTCTAAGCCACAGCTGAATACAGGGCAGCATAATTTATCCTCGTAAACGGCACGGATCATCTTTTTATTTTTACAGAGAAAAGGAACCCTTTGTGCATAATATGGCATCTCTAATAAATCAGAAATCTTCAGAAATGTCCTGGAGACCTCTGAATTTTGGGCCAGATCTGTCCCACAGCAGGGCTTGATGACGGGGTTTAATGACGCAATAGGCAGTGTTACTCTCTCTAGAGTTTGTCACCTAGACATCCCATTGTCAGTAATGTAATATAGGAGTAAGACTACAATACAAAGTCACTTATGCATGATTGTAGAGGTTCACACCATGTGCATGAAGAGAATTAAGAAAGTTTACATTCAGAGAAATATATTCTGTCTTGTTTAAGCAATAACATAACCTATTTTTTTATTGTAACCTGTGGACATGACTACTTTGAGGGTGTGGGATGTGACAGGGTTGTCAGTCTCTTGTGATGCAGATACAGCTGCACCCAAGTTTAACAACTGCTTGTCTTTGCGTAACAGGTGTCAGGTCATCTTTCCAGGGCTTGATCTGGGAATACCCTACCTTTTTATCATACACACAATATGGACAGCTTTAAGTAAACAAAATGGCATCTCTGCATGTTTATAAATAGAACAGAGCAATGGAAAAGGTGTGTGGTGTCGCACGTAAGATAAATAAAGAAGTAAATTACCTGCTAGTATCTAAGCAGCGTGCTGGTGTCTTTATTTCCTTGTTCTCTGTAGACAACCCTGGCCGTTCCTACACCTGCTTATTAGTCTATAAATTGACAGACTGTGTGATGCTCCATAAACTGCATGTGAGAATCGATAATTACAAATTACAAATATTTTACTGAAATCACAACATCCCATAAATTGGGTAAATTTAGGGGAATCTTTAATGGAGAAGGATTTGGGAGTTCTCATGGACAATAGACAGGGGCGTTTTTAGAAATGAAGGGGCCCGTGTGCAGACCCCCCACACGTCTATACAAACGGTGACAGTCTCCACCAGCCTACCATTCCCAACAGTGCGCGGGCATCACACGGGGATGTCAGGCTTGCGTGCACTGCGCAGCCTCACGCTCTGCAAACAGAAGAGGAGCGTGACATCCCCGCGTGACGCCCGCGCGCAGAGTGCACTGTTGGGAACGGAAGGCTGGTGGAGACCGTCACCATTTGTACAGATATAGGTGGTACTGGGATCCTCCATTGGGTGCAGGGTGAGTGCCACGGGC
>WWET01002365.1:234261-256639 GCA_011038615.1 Limnodynastes dumerilii
CATATATATATATATATATGTGTGTGTGTGTGTGTGTGTATATATATATATATATATATATATATATATATATATTTATTTATTTATTTATATACCAACATTGGGCCTCTCATTGTTAGAGTTAGGACCACCATAAGCAAGAAGGCCTTGATGGTGGCTGGTGGCTTATCATATATTTGCAAATATGTGTAATGGACACAGTGTTGCTTAGGCATTTTCTTTCCTTAGTTTCTGTGGCTGGCAGATTACCTCCCGGCTTTTCATGCACTTGTTTGCATTAACCTATAAATTGATCTGAGCAACTTCCATTTTGTGTGTATAGAGGTTAGTAACAGCACAGATCATACAGGCATAGATGTGACTTAGGTGAGAGTGATACCAGCAGTCTGGAAGGAAATATTACCCTACACAGATGTCTATAGTTCAGTGTCTTAAATGGTAAAGGTAAACTCAGCACACACTGAGACAGAGCAGGCAGCCATTTATTTTATCTGTCACTGTTGTCTGTAGAAAGGAGAAGAGAATGCCATCAGAGATGCAGGATGCTGTAGGGCACCACTAGTGACCAGAGAATGAAAAACACATTTAAGAAACCACAGAATTTGCTGAGAGGAATATTGCTAATCCTAGCAGTGGAAGGGGGTTTCCAGACAACCACAAACCCCCCTCCCCCTGAGTGCACCCCTGCTATTGTAGGTACAACACTTACATTTACCTCTTCAACAGTCTGATTGGACTAACTCATCTTTCATCTCAGATGTAGTTCATTTATTAGCAGATGGGCTTGCCCCATGCAAGATGATCTTCTTACAGCTGTATAGCAGTACACACATGGAACCCTGAGCAAGAGATTTGTAGGGATCAGCTAGCCCCAGGCTGCAATTTCCAGACTTTAGTGTGTATGCTTTATAACCACTCCCATTGACATGGACTGACTTCCAACAGTCAGGGCCTTCCTTAGATTTTCTGCCTTGAGTGCACAGAAATTGTTATTAGTACAGGTGTAATTACGGTTGTAAGATTGACAACACTAAACAACTGACAGGTTTAACTTCTCACTGTTCTTTGCAGAATAGTGTAATGCCGACACTTAGTAATTGCACCAAAAGATGACAAACCATTTATTAACAGGTTTTTATATAGCGCCATCCAGTGGTTGAAGTGGAAATTTAGAAGTGGCAGTATGGACATTTAAAAGTAGTGGATTTATGGCTTTATGCTGTGAGACACAAATGCTACTCACTGAGCCACCTTGCTGCCCCTATATCTGGATCAGAGTGCAACATAACAATACTGGACCTGATTCACAGATAAGAGTGAGTAAGGTGCAGGCAGATCCGCCCCCCCTCCCCAGCTAATCTAAATACCTCCCCCTCCCACTTCTTCCTAAAAGCGCCTGGAGGCGACATAACGCCGCCTCTTTCTACATAACTTACAGTGTGCGATCTTTAAAGGCCGCACGAACGCTATCTATGTACCGATCTGCTACATAGATAGCGTAAATGACCTATTACGCATGCGCAGTAGGTCATTTTGGCCAGATACGCACTTAAGAAGCAGAAGCTTCTTATGTGTGCATAAGGTCCACTATCTGCATTCCATTTTACCACCACCACCAAACTATAACCTTAGATGCTAGATCCAAGCGGGATAAAAGACATTGATAATGTGGCGCCACCTGTCGGTTGTAGAATTTTAGACACTAAAATGGCGACATTTTAATTCCAAAAGCAGCTTTTAATCATGTGTCTTTGTCCATCTACCTGGGTTAACACCCATCGTTAGCTAAGTGAAACATGTGGAGAAGGTGTCATGGCGTGAAAGATGTACGTTCATGGGTGGCCACGCGTTTTCCAGCTGTAGGGCCTTTGCATCAGAAATTTTCCAGTGGTCTCGACCCCCAAGAAAGCTTTCACTGCGGCCATGCAGTCATGTAAAGTGTGTGAGGTTAGAGGGAGACTTTGCTGAGAAGTGATAGTCGTATCAGCTTCCTGGTGTATGTGCTTTTCAGGAAAAATAAATAGGAGACCTTAGAATTTGAATGCACCTCGTACTGTAGTGTTAATCGGGTGCAGGTCCCCGTAGCGAACGTCTCTATTTTGATAGGGCCGTTCGCTCCGTGCCAGTTCGGAACTCAAAGAGAAAAAGCAATCGATCCCCTGAGCACCGAACACGGTGCTCCGAAAGGTAAGGCTTCCCTACTCCCTTACCCTAACCCTAAGCCTCCACACTCCCTAACTCTAAGTACCCCCTCTCTGGTGGTCTGGTCCGGCAACGGCACTGATTTGGGCAAATGAATGGGTGAGTATGCGAATCGCGTACTCACCCATTCATAAAAAAAAAATTCTGCAGTGTTACACATTCGAAAGACACTTTCACCTGTCCCTATTTCTATATATAATGTGTAACATCGCAGCGGCGACTCGCAACATGTTAATCACTGGCAGATTCATCTCTCTCATAGCTGCTCACTCTCCTGAATTTCCTCACTCCCCTCTCCAACACAATGCTCCCTGACTTGTATCAAGTTTTGCTAATGCTTTTGTGTTTACTTACGGGTTAACATACAAAGTTTTAGGATCTGTTTGGCTAATCCAAAAAGTGATTTCATGTCTGTGGAGGAAGTGATTAGGCAAATGAACAGTGACTGACCAGCCCTACGTTTTACTAGAAAACCCATCCCTTGAGACTTCTGGCTGTAGCTATTGCCTGTATATTGTTGATGTGTGTCCTTGTCTGGACTGCGCTGGGTGGAATCACAGACCCAAGTGTTTTATGTCTATGTAGTATCCAGACTAGTAAAAGGTTACTTGAAGGAACATTTTTTTTAGCAGTTGGTTTGTTTAGAGAGGCAAATGATTCATTGTACGTCTGTGGGAAAGCCCTCGGTTACTGAGAATTGTGAAATAAAGTATTTTGTAAAATATTATAAGATTTCTCCCATTTCAGTTTAACTCTTCAGAGATCCATTTCAATGCCTGCATTATGCATATGATAAAACAATCTTTCTTGAAGTATGGAGCGGAATGGGAGCATAATATAGCCACATAATATTAGCTATAGGTGTGTCCAATACAAATGTGGGATTATCATACAATTATATCTGATGATCTACCGGTGCATCTGCAGCTGAATAAAGACTGAGGGCCGTATTCACAGCCATAGGCGTATCTGTGATGGGTGCAGGGTATGTAGTGCACATGGTCCCCTCAGAACAGGGGGCCCTGTGACATGCATCCTGCACCCAGGGTTGGTAGGGGAAGGGGAGCCATTCAGCATCTATTTCTTCCCTCTAAGATCCGGAGGGAAGAAATAGATGCCAAATTAGCCCCCTTCTTCCCTTGCGGTGGGACTGTCCCGATTCACGGGGCAAAAGGGGGTGGGGCTTATAGAGCAGTTAAGTCCCACCCCCTTTTTGGCCCGCAAATCTGGGCAGTCCTGTCTCAATTAAGGGAGTTGCGGGGCCCATGTGCAAATATTGCACACGGGCCCCCTCACTTCTTAATACGCCCCTGTTCACAGCCCTGAACGTATTGCGCATGCGTAGTAACTATTTTACGTCATTTACGTATCGTTTGGTTACGTAGATTGCGTATATGCGGTATTTAAGAAACAATGCGATGTGTAGATTACGTAAAATAGTTGCTACGCATGCGTAGTAGCTATTATCGGTAAATTAAGGACGTATGTGCAATATGTCCGGGGCTGTGAATCTGGCCCTGAATTACGTGTAGTCAGCTCTATGTCAATGAGATACAATCATCTACAACATCTACTGACTAGTAATTAACCAGCATTCCAGTGACCCCATAACAGAGGCTACAGTACGGAATCTGTAATCCTAAATTCCAATACGAGTGTAGGGTTTGCCCCCTCACTGCACTACCCTCACACATATGGCCCCTCTGCATTCTAAACCTTAAGTGTTTCAGTGTGGAAGGGCCACATACAGAATGCAGGATCGTACTTACAGTAAAAGCTTGGAAAAAGCCCTTACTGTCCGAATTGCATTCCTATGCCCCCCCCTGTCGTCGGAGAGTGAATTCGGCATTGGGACGCAACATCGGTCTGCGTATTGCGCATGCACAGTATGAACGCAAGTTGACTTAATTCTGGATCATGTCCAATGTGAGAAAATAATAGTTTACTGAAAGGGTAGGGGATAAGTAGAATCGCCTCCAACCAGAGGTAGCAGAGGTTATACTAGGTTAGTTTAAACATGCTTGGGATAAACAAGGATACACATAAAAGGATACCTTATATCTTGAAATAAAATTAATACATTAAGGTTTTGGGATTAAATCAATGAAATAATGGGCAGAATAGATTGGCCAAGTTATTCTTATCTGCTGTCAAAATCTATGCTAAATCCACACGGATCAGGACGGTCTCTAGTTCATTATAGGTAAAGGCATCACAATTTAATTTACACCTCATTTGCTTTATTACGAGCTCATGAAAAACGTATCACATGGACACAAGTTACTGTAAACCAGATCCAGACATATGACATACTTTGGCAGTATAAAATATCCGCATTTCATGAGTGCGCAGGATGGATTGGGTTCCTCGGGATCCAGACTTCTGTACCAGAAGCCTTTCCAACGGCAGGGCAGGACCTGCGGGATTTGGATGTTGCTTACAACAACGAAAAGTGGGAGGTATGTAAATCACACAGTGACTGCGTACTAAGTGACCTTCACACTATCCATACTTTTGCACCGTCTTTTACATGAGGATGTCAGTTATCTTAATGCTCACTTGAAATTGTTATTGTTATCGTTCTATTTTGAGCCGTCAGCTGTCTAAAACTAGTATTTTTGCATTGTCTCTGTGGTGTTTCTATGCATGTTGTAGCTGACACTGAAGAGCAGATTTAAGAGATCGTTGTTTGCAAAGATTTAGCACAATGCTAAGGGAATGTAGCTGCCGGTCAGCTGAATGGAGGCTGTTTCAGCGTTCAAAAACTCATTGAAAATAGAAATTTTCTGTTGGGTAGAAGCTATTTCCCCATTCCCAATAGCTACAAGCTGCTGAGGTTGTGGTGGATAGATTAGGGTTAGGCGGGTAAAAGGTTAGGGCTTAATGGAAAGTTATGGTTAGGCTGCAGGACATGGTACATTAGGGTTAGGCTGTGGGGCATGGAGCTTTAGGGTTAGGGCTGGAGAAGGGGAAGGTTAGAATTAGGCTGCGGGAAAGGGAGGGTTAGAACTAGGATAAAATCATTTACCTTTCGCTGGATGCCTCTTCACGACTCCAGGGGCCAGATTTACTAAGCTGTGGATTTGGAAAAGTAGAGATGTTGCCCTTAGCAACCAATCAGATTCTAGCTGACATTCTCTAGTATGTAAAATGAAAGTGAGAGATATAATCTGACTGGTTGCTATAGGCAACATCTACCCGCAGCATAGTAAATCTGGCCCCAGGAGTTGCATCTGCGCTGCATTCTAATATGCAAACTGCCGGCAATTGCCAGCAATGCATTTAGCTGTAGTACGATGGTCTTTCGAAATGAAGACCTTTGTACTACTGATTCACACTCATGTCCAAGCAACTTACTAAGAGGACATCCCTTCGGTCAACACTGGTGGCACTGGTCTAGAACTATGACCCATTTATACAAGGAAAGCTATGTAAAATAAATTCATATGAGAGGAGACTACAGTTCCCCTTCTGAATCATCAACTGTAACTAGATTATGGCTTTTGGATTTAACACTTCATCCAAGGGTTGCTGTGTTCCTTGAAGCAAAAGACTTTTATTAAATATTTGTTTATTTTCCAAAAGAAAGCATGACTGTAATTAAGACCTAGGGCCAAATTTGCTAAGATCTGGGTTTGGAAAAGTAGAGATATTACCCATAACAACCAATCAGATTCTAGCTGACATTCTTTAGTATGTAATAGGAAAGTGTGAGCTTCAATCTGATTGGTTGCTATGGGCTCCACTTTTCCAAACCTGTAGCTTAGTAAATTTTAAGCTGCTTTCACATCACCAACTCAGGTTTTTCTGGGAAGAGATGCCAGGTAAAAAAAAGTCACTTTTAAGCGCACAAAAACCCAGATAATTCCTGGGTCTGACCCTTTCACATCACCAATGAATTTCCCGGGCTTTAGTGGCTTTTTAATGCGGCAGGGCATGCTGATGCTTGTAGTGCTACCAGCATCAGAATACCCAAGGATGGCAGGGCATGCTAGCGCTTGGAGAACCACAAGTACAAGCGTGCCCTGTTATCCTGTGCAACAAAACACAAAGTTATGCCCCTCCTAGCTAATAAATAAAATATAGGGCCGGCCCTTAACATAAAAAAAAATACTTTACATTTAATGCTCCCCTATAAAAAAAATAATAATTTTATTTAATATTTACATTTAATACCCCAATTAATGTCATCCTGTGCAACAAAACACAAGTTATGCCCCTCCTAGCTAATAAATAAAATATAGGGCCAGCCCCTAACATAAAAAAATACTTAACATTTAATGCCGCCCTATAAAAAAAATAATGACATTGAATACCCCTAAATACAAAAAAATTACATTTAATACCCCAAATAATAGAGAAATAATGACATTGAATACTGCTATATACAATAAATGGCATTATTTCTTTATTATTTGGGGTCATAAATGTAAATACATTTATGACCCAAATAATAAAGAAATAATGACATTGAATACTGCTATATACAATAAAATATTTATATTTAATACCCCAAATAATAAAAATATATTTAACGCTAATTATATAAAGCATAAAATAAATCAATAAAATAATGACATAAAAATGATAAGTAAAAAAAAGTATTTACCATCTTGATTAGGATCCGATCTTCCAAACTTTTAATCCGTGGGGGAGGTCTTTGAAAAACAAAAAACCCTATGGGCCGCCGCAACTCATGTCCTGCACACAGGACACCCCGACGCTAATGACAGGTCTGCTGTCATTGAGGTATATTTATACCCTTTGGCCAACCTCGGAAATCAACCCTTGGCAAAACAACCCTGGACCTTTCACATTGCCACTCTTCCCGGGTAGGACCTGGGAAAACCCCTTTTATTTTCCCGGGTCGAAATCCCGGGTCTTTCGACCCGGGTCGACCGAAAGTGGTGGTTTTACATCACCACCAAATACCCGGGTTTTTGCCGAGATCCAGGTTTTTGGCGAAAAACCCAGGTATTTGGTGGTGATGTGAAAGGGCTATTAGTAAATCTGGCTCTTAGATGGCTCTATAGAAGTGTCATTCAAAAATGCAGTTCAACAAGACGATTTTACATAATTTACACAAAGTGTTTATATGTGCAAATATTTGAAAGCCTGCTAAACTTAATACTTGTCTATCCTGTCCCCGGTGGGATGTCTATCATGCTTGTTTTTATAATAGTTACATTACATTCAACATTTTTTTCATAGCTCCATTGCAAAATGTTTTCATTCCATGTAAACAAAAGTAAAGAATGTCTTAGCAGTTTTATAAATAAAACTTAAGTAGATCGATACTTGTTCAGTTCCATCTCAACTTTTGATTTAGTGATTTTCCAATCCTTGCATCCCAGCACTGCATTCACTGAAATTACTTTGGCCCAGGAGTAGTTTTAATAGACATTACTGTGCAAAAGTTTTAGGCAGGTGTAGAAAAAATGCTGCAAAGGGAGAATGCTTTCAAAAGTAGAAGTGTTAATTGTTTATTTTTTTTGTTTATCAATTAACAAAATGCAACCTGAAGGAACAGAAGAGAAATCTAAATCCAGTCAATTTTTGTGGTGACCACCCTTTCCCTTCAAAACAGCATCAATTCTTCTAGGTATACTTGCACAGGATTGGAAGGAATTCGGCAGGTAGGTTGTCCAAACATCTTGGAGTGGATGTAGGCTTGCTCAAATCCTTCTTTCTCTTCAGGTAATCCCAAAGACACTTGATGATGTTGAGATCAGGGCTCTGGGGTGGACGGGGGGGACATATCATCCAGGTCTCCTTGTTCTTCTTTATGGTGAAGATAGTTCTTCATGACTTTGGACCTGATTCAGATCCCCGTGCGCGCGGAAATCTGAAAGTAAGCATGGAGGAGGGGAGTGCTTGTCCCTGTCACTCTCCTTCTTCTTATGGACACTTGAGTGTCCAGAACCTTACCTTAATTAACCACAAGGATCTGTGTCCGCAGGGATCCATGCATAACTGCTCTCTCCACACCCGGCACTTATGCAGGGTTTCGTCCTGAGGAAATTGAGTTCCGGCCCCTTTTACAGAAGTTCTTTGTTCCGTACGGAAGCCCTTCTGACACATAACAGGTGGCGCGCATATACACTGATGTTACAAGGGGACCTATGCAAACGACTTGTGTAAGTCCCCACCTAAATATGAATCAGGCCCATTGACTGTATGTTTAGGGTTGTTGTCAGTGGCGTATCTACCATGGGTGCAGAGTGTGCAGTGCACACGGGCCCCCGCAGACAAGGGGGCTGCCCGTGGCACTCACCCTGCACCCAATGGAAGATCCCAGTACCACCTATTTCTGTACAAACGGTGACAGTCTCCAGCAGCCTTCCGTTCCCAACAACGCACTGCGCGCGGGTGTCACATGGGGCTGTCAGGTGTGCGGGCACTGCGCAGCCTCATGCTCCTCTTCTGTTTGCAGAGCGGGAGGCTGCGCAGTGCACTGTTGAGAATGGAAGACTGCTGGAGACCGTCTCCGTTTGTATAGATATGGATGGGGTTGAGAAGAAGAAGAGGGGGGCCCGTCTTGAGAGGGGGGGCCGCCTCCCTTTATTTCTAGAAACGCCCCTGGTTGTTGTCCTGATGCCTTATAAATTGGAGCCAATCAGACATTTGCACAGTGTTGTATATGTTTAAATAAAAGATAAGATCCACGTTTCTTTTCATTTGTTTATTCGGTAGATAATAAAGGCTTCTGATAACCAACAATCCGTATCACCAGACAGCCTGTTTCATCCTTAGGGCTCCTCCGTGCATGATAAGATTTTTATTTTTTTTGTGACAATGTAAAGCATCAAAGATAAACTCAATCAATCAATTTTGTTAGGTTTAAATGAATGCTGCACTCTGCTACTTCTAGTATCTACCATGGTAAATCTTTACTATCTGCACAGGACTATTCATATAAGGACGTCTCCAGGTATTGTGGAAGTATAGAAACAAATGTTCCTCAGACAACTTCTGAAACCAAGAAAAAAAAGATAATAAAATGAATCTTTATAGATTGGATTCACAACCCCAAATTTTTTACTTACGCGCCTATTTTCCCGATTATAGCTACTACGCATGTGTAGTAACTATTTGACACTATCTACGTAACGTTTCATTTGTAAGTAAAAAAAATTTGGGTTTGTGAATCCGGTTCTAAGTTCTTTCCAGTTTGCATTACGAAACGAGTGTTTTGAGTTATAAATTGGATAATGATCCCATTTTCATATACTTTTCAAAATGATGATTGCCATTTCTTACCTCAGGGCAGAGAATTTCCTAATTTTAGCCTATAAATCATTACAACATCAACTCAATTATGGAGGAGTTTGTCAGTGGTGAGATAAGCTAAGTGACAGAATATCCTTAAGGTTGTGTCAAAATATTCTGTACACTAAATTAAAACCCTAATTAGCTTCCTTCATCAAACATAATTATGACAACGTTTAAGTCATTAACACTTTTCTGTTTGTTGACTGTTTTCATTGGAAACCAGAATCCATAATACGTCACATAGACACAGTCAAAGGTTGTAAGTGGGCCGTGCGATAAGTGTATGATTTGAATAGTATTTATTATGAATGCAAAGTTTTGGTTAGTGTTCTTTGTCCATAGATCTAATGTTGTTGGAAGCAATATGTAGCATCATTTTTATGTTATGGCCCTATCTACAGAAAGGTGGAAGATAAAAATCATGTGTAAGTAGGAAAGGATATTCCTTGCAGAACAACTTATTTTCAACAAAACCTCAACTTTCACAATGCAGCATTTTCTTCTTTCACCATAAGAAAAAATTAGCAAAGTAAAGGCCATCAGTCTGTGACAGTTCATATAGGGGGTGATTCAGAGATGTGATTGCGAAAAGGTCGCAAATATACGCACCTTAGCTAAGATCTTAGCAGGTTACAGCCCACTGCATAAATAGTCACTCCCCTTGCAAACAGCGGTGGATCTTAAACTTAGACCACCATTGACTAACCCTAACTCTGCGCTGTCATTTGAGATCTTAAGTGACGTAGTAGCGTTTATTTAAGATCCTAAGTGTCAGCCCGCACCCACTTTCCCTCATTTCCCTGCCTCCCCCCGCCCATTTCCATGCAAATCCTTAAGATCTTAAACTTTCGCAGCACTTAAGATCTTAAGTGCTTGCGATCAATTCAAACTTACGCTCTTAGCGAATTTACGCTCCTAACCGCTACGTAGACGGCGTTGCACTATTACTACGCATGCGCAGTAATGCGAATTTTCTAAGATCTTAAATATACGCTCCTAAGTGCCGTGGAAATCGTTTCTCTGAATCAGCCCCATACAGTATATATGTTATAGTATATTATAGTATATTCTATTTATAGTGCATACAGGCCTGGCAACAGAACTCTCGAGGTCCGGTACACTCATGTATGTGGGGGGACCCATCCCTCCTCAATAGTGTATTGCAGGGGTCCCTCTGAACTTTGGGGCCCATCACAACTGTCCACCTTGCCCCCCCCGTGTCTGAGTGCATAACTACCGTTGGTGCAGGTAGTACATATGTTATAGGGGGTCCAGTGGGCAGGGGCACTGCTCTCTCTTGAAACCTTAGCTCTGCTCTGTTAAGGTTACAGGAAGAGTAACAAAGCATCGGCAGACTCCCACCAAATCCTACTATAAGGGCTGATGTGAAACACAAAACTATTGTGATTCCTTATCAATGAAGAATTGTTACCTTTATTGATGTATTTTATTTTTTTCATTGTTAGGTTTTTTTTTTACAATTTTAAACCAAAGTTTTGTATTCATTTGGACTGTTTCTAATCCAACTAACCACATATAAGACCAGGGGGCGGAACTAGAGAAACCTCATTCCCCATAGTAAACCAACCCCATTCCATTCCACACTTGTATTGTGTATTCACCGACCATTGACCATGCTGCACAAGCAAGCTGACAGTGGCAGGCAGCTTAAACAGTGCTCAGTCTATAAGGTCAAACATCCAAAAGCATGATATATGGCCCAATACAGGGGCTCTTACTGTTTTAAGTAAAGATCACCTCAGTAGAAAAGCCTTGAGAGTGGCTGGTGGCTTATCATACAGTATATTTGCAAATGTGTGTAACTAATGTTTTTGCATTTTGTTTTACAGATAGAATTGCAAGTTAGTTACTGGTTTATAGCAAAAGTGCCGAGGAGCATTTTCTTGTTTAAGCTGGTTTTTTTTTAACTTCAATAAAAGGGTCTTAAAACAGGTCCAATAATTTTATCTTTTGTCCTTCCTGAAATATATTGGACCCAAGTGTAGTGTGTGGCTTTTTTTTAACTAACCTGGCTGGAGTTTCCACATCTTGTTAACTCCATAATTATCAGCATGTACAGCAGTAATCAGGCTCTGCATTCTGCTAGGCTGCAGAGTCAGATATGGAGGGCTTTTATTACATTATTACTGCTGTATTTGCCGATAAGGAGTCAGCAGGGTAGGGAAACTTTGGCCAGGAAATGGAGGTCATACACTGGGGTTGGATCTTTGCTGGCCCGACTGCCTGCCAATCAGGTTCACTGGCCTGTTGCCGAAATTGACAGGAGGCCGTGCAATCAGTGCAAAATAGAAAGGTGGCCTATGCAGTCAATCAACTTTAGTGTTTGACCAGCTTTAAATATAGGAAGAGCCAACAGAAAGAGAACAAGGTAGACAATTAAGGAGATCAAGCACCTACAGTAGGGTTCAGGCTCATAGAATTTCTACACACATAGGGGTTGATCCAGAGTTAATAGTAACAGCTAATAAAAGAGCAAAATTACACTTTTAAAAAACCATAAACTGTTTTGTGCTATAACTTCTTAGTCTGGATCAGCCCCATAATCTGGAAGCTCTGTCTTAATAATTAGCTATAAGTGTCCTTAGAATTTTTTCTGCCCTACAAAATACTTTGTATTAAAAGTATGGGTAGTAGATTGCACTGTGCACCAACATTATGTGGCCAGGCAACAACATTTCCCATCTGTAGACCCTTCAGTTGACTCTCCATGCTGACCGACACCCCCACTTGAGTTTGCACTGGGGAAAAGGTAAGTTTTTAGTCTCCATGCAATGTTTAGTGTAATTGATACAGATCTTTCTAGGTTGACCTCACATGGTCATCATTAGAGTCCAGTGGAAGTTGAAGACTACAATGCTTTATACAAAACTATAAGAGGGTGTTTTGAACAAGTTGAGAAATCTATAAAGTTTTCTTCATTGTAAGGATAATCTGTAAATAAGCAAAATCCCCATTCCTCTTCCTATATAGAATAATGATAGGTATACAATGGTTTAAGGCCATCATAGTCAATTTGAGGAAGGCTAGGTGTTGTGAAACTACAAGTCACATTATGCTTTTCCAAGAATCAGACATACCTATGCTGTTAGATCATGCTAGGCGACGTAGTTTCACAACACCTGGGGTCAGATTTACCAAGCTGCGAGATGCTGCCCATAGCAACCAATCAGATTCTAGCTCTCACTTTCCTATTACATACTAGAGAATGTCAACTAGAATCTGATTGGTTACTATGGGCAACATCTCCACTTTTACAAACCCGCAGCTTAGTAAATCTGGCCCTTGGAGTGTTGAAGATTGTCTATGCAAGATTTAAAAGGATCCTTTTTATTATATGGTAAACGATACTGACTATAGCAACCAATCAGATTGTAGCTATCTTTTATCTTACATTCTTGGATTCTTGTGATGAACTCTGGGTTATAAGACCCCTTAATATATATGCAATTCTATGACTGGTACTCCATCACAGAATACCAATGCCACTTTTCATTGGTCACCACTTATTTTCAACATTATCTTCCGGACATTAGTTTCTTGCATCAGTCTACTTTGCTTGCAGGCACAAAAAAGTTTTATCAAAGGATAAGCAGGGATAGATAAATAAAAACTAAGAAAAAGACAATAGCCATTGCTAATGAAAATAAACATTTAATATTTATTGAAAACACAATGAATTAAATAAATAATGATAAATTTATATATTCTAACTATAGAATAGTAACTATGTGCAAATAATAAAAGAAATGCAAGTTCTTATTAGTTCAGATCCTCTTGAAGATTATGCAGGTTCAAGTTTTTCAGTTGCATGATTGAGATGTATAAAGTAATGCTATAATTATCTAATTGCCAATGACTGCATGTTACCAAAATAAAGAACAGCTTTCAAAAATGACGTTTCTTAATGTTAATATTAGGTAGTGATAGTTACTGAACGAACTCTTGGTTCTTGACCAAAGGATACTGCCTGTAATAGTATGTTGAAAAGGCTGAAGTATACAGTCACAACCATTTTACTTTCTTTGGGGAAGCCTGTAACAGCGGATACAAACTTAAAAACAACATGGAACTGGATCCAGAAATCAGAATCAGTGCGTTTTTTGCGAGCATATGCGGACATGGGCCCTGATTCACACTTAATAACGTATCTAAATATACGCAAGCCATGTGCGTATCTTGGCGTTATATACGAATTGCGCATTCGTGATCCAGATGTTATGCACAGAATCCGTTACTCACGGAGTTCAACTCTGTGCCTCATAAGATCCATAAGAAGGGACGTTTCAGTGCACCGTATTGGAAGTAGGTGGATAAGTGGGTGGGGGAGGTATTTATATAGGGCTGAATGGGCTGAGTTAGCAAACTCCGCATGTACTTTAACAAAATACGCACAGAGATACACATGGAGAGCTAAGGTAGCCCTATGGACGCGGAAGTCAGCAAAGATCCGTAAGTACAAGGGGAGTGTCATGGGAGTTGACTTGCAACTTAGGTGCGTACTTTTGTGAATCTGCGCGTGCTTATTTCCTTCCTATTTGTGAATCAGGCCCATGGCGGTTATGTATTGAAACATGTTATTAACGATCCTGTAATGCGCAAAGTAAACCATTTCAACGGTGGGGCGTGATGACCCACCATGCGTACAGTGTGTATGCATGGTGGGCGGGGGAAGGTATTTTAATTGTAAAGTAAGGGCTTGGCTAAGCCCTAATATATGATCCTCAATTATGAACAAGTCCCTTAAGCAAAGGAATGTGTGCGTAAGGGCACGGAAGCTGTGAATGTGCAAGGGGAGTACATGAGGGGTGCACAACCCTAGCACATACAGAATCTAGGAACACACTTAGTGTACTTAAGCCTGCACTGCAGAGAATAATGAGTGTTGTGAATACTTAGGTCTGTATCTGGTCCATGGTTGCTGTGGGTTACAGCAATGATTGTGCGTCATTTAAATGTTCCTGTACTTATTAACTCAATGTTAAACTAAGTTTCCTCAGTATATGGTGGCACCCTACAGTCACTAATACTTCTGGTAGTATGTCCTTAATCTTCAGTAGGTCCCAATCTTTCCCATTTTAGAAGTCTTTTCAGTGCTCAACGTCATAGTAATGACTCCTCTTCCTGCAGCAACGTTTGATCCATAACCAGTAAAGGACAATTAGTAGTAACCAATATCCAAGGTAAGAGGCAGACCCGTAGATTAGATAGTATTTCTCTGCCTCAATAAGTCTGCAATCGGTGCACGTTGACATCATAACGATGGTATAGAGAAGACCGGCAAACAAAACGGCCCACCAGATGGACAGTGGGAGAAGAGGCATGTAATTGCCCACCATCTTTTTCCTCCCTGATGTCCCCCAGCTGCTCTTGTTCATTGTTAGGATGGCAAAGTACTTTGTGGGGAGGAGACCTGCCATGTACAGCACAGCATACAAGGACATGAATATCATGACCATGTTGCGTCGAAGGAAACAGGCATAGAGAGCTTTAATTGTAGCAATGAGTTGGATGGTGAGTAAAACCCACATAATATCCCAAATATTGCAGCTGAAGAATAGTTTTATGACTGTTGCTGTGACAAAAAATGGGAAGACGCCAGCAATGACTGACTCATAGGTCATCCAGAGGTGATGCTTGTGCCACCATAAAGCGTTGTAGAGCCATTCACGAAAGTAGGATTTGGTCCATCTGGTTTGCTGGTTGAGCCAACGTAGGAACTGGGCTGGAGTCTCAGAGTAGCATTTTGAGCGTGCGGTGTACCTGTAAAGTTTATGGAATACATTATATTTCAATATGTCACCCAAAGATCTCCAATTACACACTATTATCTCACCCTGAAATAAGTAAGCAATAACATAGTAGAGATATACAGTTAGATTGAAGGTGAGGGACAGTGTTGTGACAGTGACAGTGTCTACGAAACCTAAAAAAAATCCTCAGTGAGGTCAACTCAACTGTTCCCAAAAGTTGAATAATTCCCACAATAATTGTCCACTATTATTGGTAATTATTCTTATAAAAGTATCTATTTGATTACCGAGTTTATAATGACCATCTCGTGTAGCTACACTTATAAGGACTTTGTTTTGCAATCTAGTCCAATTACATTAAGCTTTCGGTATTTATACTTACTTAGTGGCATATCCAATACTGAGCATTCGGTTGGTAAGATGTCGATCATCACCAAAGGTACAGTGAGTTCCTAGAAACTTCTGATTGTACCAAGACTCAAGAAACGTCTGAAGGAGGTCATTGCGGTAGAGACCTGGATGGGCCAAAAGGAATAAATATTGATTATTGGCATTAAAATAAAAGTCAGTTATTTATAATGAATTAAGGCAGCAGGCCTAGCAATCTTTCCTCAGGCCATATATATTTAATTCCCTTACTAATATAATCATGTTTTATAGTAAAGGGTTGTACATAATGATTAGGGTCTGGATTCACAGTTCCATAGTTTTCGTCTTACGTATGTTGTTTTAAGAATTGAGCTACTACACAAACGTAGTAGCTTATTTACACTATCTATGTACCATTTCTGTATGTAGATTGCGTAAGCGTGGTCTTTAGTAAATAAGCTACTATTCATGGATAGTAGTTCAATTCCTAAAACAACGTACGTAAGACGAAAACTACGTAACTTTAAATCCGGAACTCGTTCTCTATTTAAAAGTTTATATTCTCTCGGCTTATCAAATTAGGTTTGTTTAGTTCGGTTGTTGTTAATTGCAATCTATTTTATTTATATATATATATTTTTTTTTTTTTAGCTGGTCCAATCTCTATGGGGAAGAGCAAAAGATATAATTATTTCTCACATTTTTTAAATTGTACATATGGGGGTTCCAGGATGATGGAACAGGAGCACTCCAAGATTTAACCCTACCAGATGGATTCTCCAATACAGTGGGGAATGTGTGAGTCCCAACAGACATCAATAAGCAGGACCAAATGGCGTAATGTTTGCCCCGTGAGGAAGAGGCATGTTCCAATGGCTATGGTGCTGGTACTATGTGCTCAGGACATGGGTAGGTATCAGTAGTGATGCTGGTGATACCTACCAGTGCATACCTGCCCATGTCTTGATGCTGATAACATGCACTTGGGACATGGGTAGGTATCACTGGAGAGGGAGGGGTCATGGTAATTCCCACAAGTTAGTTGGGTAGGTCACCCACACTGCTTAACCTGACCTTGTGGCAGTACATTAATTTAAGCTTCTGAAGAGACAAATGAGGTGTTGCCCATAGCAGCCAATCACATTCTAGCTATTTTCCAGAATGTACTAAATTAAAGAACACTGTTTGCTAGGGGCAAAATCGTCTCCCCTTCAGTCTGTTTTCTGAACAAATACTTCTAAGAATGCTGCATAACAGGTCTTCATGAAATAATACGAGGGGACTATTGACAATAACTCATGCCTACGTTTGGGCTGCCTTTACTCTATGTGTTAGACAAGTTTTTTCAAAATAGTATTTTGATATCTCCTCCCTTATTCTGTCACCCAACAGATACCATATATAAAACTCCCATATCTATTAATTTACATTGCATGACTATTGAAAACATACCCAGGGGACCACTGATGCAGGAGACACAGTTAAAGTAGGACTGACAGGCTCTTTCCACATTGAAGGCGATCCAGTACCTCAGGCTGCTCATGAAACTAATGTAAGAGTCCGACAGGTTTAAAATCCGCACATCTCCTCCCACTGCGCCATAACGATCATTGGATTCAAGGACTTTCACAAGTTCAACTGTGGCCAGTGCCTCTAACTTTGTGTCTGAGTCACAAACCTGTGGTAAAACATGTTATATTAATATTATAGTCAAGTGTTTTTTTTTATTTATTGTCTTTGACAGTTGATATAAAGTTATTTAGCCAAGGTCAAAGCAGACACGCAAATTTACTCCCTAGTTTCTAGCGAATCATCTAATTTCTCAGTTAACTGAAACATTACTTATTTACTAACTTAGGGCCGGATCCTGACCTACGCATGCCATTAAGGTGGTCATTACGGCCGTTTGCGTAGCGGGGAGTGCACGCCCCCTGCACTCCCCACTAAAGGTAGTAAATCTGGACACTTACAAGTCCAGATTCCTACTTTTACGACCATGTCTTCTTCCTTACGGCCGCAGACCTGGTCGTGACGGGGCTTCCCCCGCCCCGTCCCCTCATTTACATGTGTATCTCCGCCTTTACAGCGGAGATACGACTGTCATAAATGAGAGGACAGTCCCTTTCCCGTAACAGCCGGCGTACATAACATACGTTAAATACACCGACCCTTACAGCATCGTAAGAAGGACACAACCTTCAAGACAGGGGAATTACATATGCGCTGTACCTAATTCCCCTGTGGTATGGACCCAAGGTTCGGGCCCTTACTTACTAACTTACATGTTACATTAAAATAACTTAGATTTGCTTAATATTTAAGCATTACTTATTTTCTTGTACATCAAAATGAAATATGCTTGCATTAGTAATTTATATATTGAACACATGTTGTTTGAAAGTAAGAGGTACACAGGTGAAAATTTACATCTAGGCAAAGCTACTCTATGTTGAATTTCAGGAGGAGGCTAAATTAATCTTAGAAAATAGATGAATACTTTGATTTTGCTTATTGCGCACAAATACTGATAAGCTTTGCTTTAAACTTTTATTTAGAAAGAGAAGTGGTAAAACAGAAGAGTAGTTTACAGGAAATACGAGTAAACATAACATAACTGAAGAGGTAATTGATAAGTGAATTAGCTTCGCACCAGTGATGGTAGACACCAAAGCAGGCTACACACTGGAGGGTTATCTGACGATTATTATGCCAGTCACATGATAATCATCAGATAGCTCTGACATCTTACCAGTGTGTACTGTCCCAACATGCTGTAGAATCCTCTGAAACTGTATTGTATCATGAGATTAGATTTTTGGGAGCTCCTTATTTTACAAGATCAGTGATGGCTCAATGTCTGGACGATCTCCACTGCAACAACTCCCATTTATATTTGTGCATAGGACGAGCATGTCATTGCAGCCAAGGTTTATTTAAAAAGTTTGTAAAAAGATTCACAGGAAACTAGAGAGCAGTTGGCCGGAGCGCAGATCAGGGCAGATTTGACAAAATGTTGGATTGTCACAGAAAAATTGCACCCTGCTTTACACAGTAGAACAGTTATGCTTTGGATAAATATAAGTCTGTCCTAAATTTTAAACAAATTTGAGGCTTAAATAGGGTCTACTGCAATTATGTTATTACTGAAAATAATCACATGTTTAGTTGCCCATCAAGTAATGATAGGTGTAGTAATGTGTCTTACCTGGACATAGTCCACACTGTCTCCTAGAGCTTTGAAGGCTGTATACATGACTTCTCTCTTCCCACCCCACTTCTGCATGATGCACACACATCGTTTATTCTTGATGAGATACTCCACTTCCTGAATAGTTGGATCCTCCATCTCAATTTCTGAATACATGGGCAAGGGTACCTCCTGTAATACCTCTCCTGGTGGCTCACCTTGACAGTCCTGCATCTCTATTCCATGCGAAGATGCCCCTTGATTTGAGAAATTATCATAGGTAGCAGCCCCTTGGTAGCGTTCATCATCAATACTATCGTAAATGGTGTCCTGCCCTTGTGCCTCTGTGTTAATCCAATGAATGGGGGAATTTTGATATTGATTGTCTTGAGGCACAAAGGCATTAGAACTCGAAGTAGGAACTTGGGCCATTTGGGCTTCTTCATCTTTGTGATGGTAGTTGTTTTTCCAGATATATGTCCCTACATCTTCTTTGGCAAACACTTCTTTAAACATATCCATCATATACATATCGTCTGGGCTGTTTCCATCAATAACCATGATTATTTTTAATTTGTCGGGAGGGTATTCTGTATTTTTGACGGACTCTAGGCATTCCCGCAGGTAGACTGGATCTTCTTGGTAAGCTGATATAGTCAAGGCCACTGATTTAGTGTAAGAGCAAGGCAGCCCACCTCGTCTCATATTTCTGTGCTCCAAAAAGGCAAAAAAGCTCTGTATGATGAGATGGGCAGAGAGAAATGCCCCATAAATACCAAAGGCAATAATTTCAAATTCATCTGTTGCTAGGGGAATGCTGTCAATAAAAGCCCACAGAACCCCACCTAGGACTAAAAATGCAAATGAAAAAGTCACTATCCTTCGAACAACGCCAACCCAAGGTCGCTCATCTTTCTCTATATCGGCCATTTTTGTTTACAGAGCTCTCAAATTCTAGAGAGCTTCAGGTAAGACACCTGTAAGGAAAGGACAAAACAAAACTTTATTATAAATTGAAAGTGCAACCGCAAGGATTGTTGCAAGCATTGGTATTAGTACTATAGAAATTGCATCACTTTTTCACTTTTACATTCTACAGATTTCTATTCTGCGTTAAATAAAGACTCATCAAATCTGATTCAACCTCAAGGCATTTTTTTGTCGCTTGTGATAATCTATTTTCTAATTGGAAATTTTCCATTTTCAGAGTATTTTTAAGTAACGACACTAAGCAAAAGAGTTTTATTAGAAAGTGTCTGGAATTTCTATTTGTGAGCATTGGCCATGAAAGCTTGAGCTTAATGCAGCTGTTTTCAACTTCTATGAGATTGTGAATACTTTATACAGACAAAAAGAACTCAATCAAAACCCATTTAATTAGTCTGAATATTAGAAATGTCCTTTCTCAAGCTTAACATCTGGTAATTTTGCTCACAGAAAATGTGTCTGTTGTATTTCAGCAAAGCTTGAAAGGAAGAACACTATAGCTTGGTATTCATGGTAAGCACAGCATAGAGTTTAGCTCTGAAGCTGGAAAGGTGGTAGAGGTATTGAGAGATAATGAAAATGACAGACTGCTTCTATACCACCAAAACCTGTGCATACTACGCTTCAACACTATATGTACTACTCGGATGTAATGTATATGGCTTACTAGAAAGTGGTGTATCATGCTAAATTTCTTTGGGTGTACAATGAAATGTTTTTCTGGGCACTAAGTATATCATGAAGAACATTATGTTGCTGGTATCGTATTGCCTTTGACCAGTTATTTTTATCGGGGGGGTGTGGGGGCTAAAAATATAAGATGCAGATGTTCTTACTATAGTGAAAGCCAGGGCTGGTACATCCACAGAAACAAGCAAACACCACCTCACTTTGCAGTGAATGACTTTTCAAATACAAGATAATATCTGTGATGATTATGATTTAAGGTCATTATGATGAATCATTATGATTGGTAGCTAATATAATCTCTCAAGGTTCAGACAGCATTATAATCCATTCCTGATACATTGCTTTTCTGTGTCCTTAAATAAAAGGGGATTCTAAAAGACCGCGCTAACGCAATCTACGTACAGAAATGGTACACAGATAGTGTAAAAAAGCTACTACACATTCATAGTAGCTCAATTCTTAAAACAATGTACGTAAGACCAAAACTACGTAACTGTGAATCCGGACCCTTATCTCTAACCACTCCAACTGCATGGATGAATTTCCAATATCTTCATTTTTCTGCTTTTTATGAACAGAAAATGGCAGCAGTGTGGAGGTCTTCATCAGTATGCAGGAAGTAAGGCCGGACTGTATTGTGCACTGTTATAGGAAGTCATTCCAATTTCTGATCACAACCCAGCACCCCTGTTGGAAAGTGTCATTTCACTTAAGTAGGGATACGGCAGAATGCTTTTTGATTGAGTAGCATGGAAGTGAGCGCATGAGCACAAAAGTGCCTCAGATAAGAAGGACCCAGTTTATTGTGATTAAAAGTGTACACTCAGAGACATCTTAGTACAATTATAAAAGTATAATAAATAGTACATATAAATATATAGGTTATACATTAAGAGGTGTTAAAAGGCTGGTGTGTTATCATACAAAGAGAAATTACAATAGAATTAACTACGGTAATTAAGATTGTGTCCCCTGATAATATATGAACCCTATATTTAAATTTAAACCCTATAGAATTGGATAAATACTGTAAATCGTAACTGAACATTTCTGGTGCACTCTGTCTACAATATATGTTTCCTAAATATTCTAAACTTAATATAAATTTATATAAATTCCATTTTCCATCAAGAAGAAATAAAAGCAAAATATTGTATTTATATTTTTAACTCTAAATACTTAATAATGTGCATAATTCAGTATACCAGACAGATATATCAGCATTTCTATTTTCTGTACAGAATGCCTTTACTTCTTAACCTTTCTCATACTAGATGCACCAGGTGACTCCCCAATACTGTCACCTTATATCCAGGTGAGTATATTGTAAATATAGGATTCAATGAATAATTTCACTTACCGAAGGAGAAAGGTTGTCCAAGCCTGGTTGTGACCGTATGATTGTAGATGATTGCTGTCTGAATTCGAGTTAGTCTGGATTTTTATACATTGGACACACCCAACCACTAAAGCATAAGCATGACATAAGCAGTATGTAATACTTGATGTCTGTAACAATTTAGGAAACTATTTGACAGAAAAAAATGTACAGTACAAGTTACCTAGAGATAATCTTGGCATTGATAATAGAGATATACTATATATGTAGTACAGAGGTGGCCCTAAGTTAGTTTGATTAACTTTCTTTTTCTTTCTTTCTCTTTCTCTTTTCTTTCTTTCTTTCTTTCTTTCTTTCTTTCTTTCTTTCTTTCTTTCTTTCTTTCTTTCTTTCTCTTTCTTTCTTTCTTTCTTTCTTTCTCTTTCTCTTTTCTTTCTTTCTTTCTTTTCTTTCTTTCTCTTTCTCTCTCTCTCTCCCTTTCTTTCTTTCTTTCTTTCTCTCCCTTCTCTCTCTCTCCCTCCCCTCTATCTCCCTCCCCCTCTCTCTCTCTCTTCCTCCCCG
>WWET01002366.1:25160-40470 GCA_011038615.1 Limnodynastes dumerilii
ATATATATTATATACACAAGCCTATCAATGAATCAGAGATGTTTTCTTCTGAATCAGTCTCCACAATCTCCCAATCTATTTACATCTTTCTGTCCTGTTGTAGCTTTCATGTGGTGGATGTTTAGCTGAAGGTACAGGGAGACCCACGCTCCTGATGCTCTATAATTCACTTTTACAGTTTTTAGAAAGCTCTGTTACATAGTTAAGCACGGATAGGTCATCTCGGTTGCCAAGTACCTTGAGCTTGTTATGTAATTTTACACTAACCTCTTTAGTTGTGGCTAAACCATGCAGCTTGCCAGGGTCAAAGTCAAAACCATCTGGTGTCTCAGATGTGAAAGGATTGATGTGTGGAATTCTATAACCACACATAACGTGCAGTTCCTCGGCAGTGATTGAAAGCGGCGCGGGGCGAGCTCTGTGCCTCGACTCCGTCCAGAAATGGAGGGGATTTTCTCTTTGTGTGCTGGATAATGTCACAGCAAATCACAGACACCGTCGGAGAAGCATTCATCTTTCCCAAATGTACAGTAGGAATGTATCAGACATACACTATATAAATACACTAGGTGATTGTTTAGTAATCTTAAGAGCCTAGTCAGACAGATGACCAACAGTGACCCATCATTGTCAGTTATTGCTGTTTCAGTGTTCTTTAATGCCCAAACAATCCCTTTCTAAAGCAGATAATCACCTAAAATGATTTTTGCTGCATAGGAGCCTTTTGGAATATATTCAAGTTACGCCAATTGTGGCTGCTAGCCGCCCATGCAGCTAGTCACAGATTACCACCACACGGGTCCGGATTCACAGTTTTGCAAAATTTAAAATATATCAATTTTATGTAAGGTTCTAGGTAAATTCTTTGTGTGGGAATAACGGCAATTTTACTTAATTCTGGAATGCGATCCTGTGTTACTGTGTGAAGTACCCTGAAACGGAATAAAAACTGTAATTAAAGCACATGAAACAAATGAAAATTAAACACAAATGTGTGATATAAATGCAATGAAATAAAACACACCCCCATCTGGCTTATTGCAGCACTTTCAGTTGTGATTTCTCTATCATCCCGCACTTAGCTGGTATAGTAACAATATAGAGTATCTTAATAGGCGATCAACAATACAGTGAGCATCTAGTGACCATTATACTGTGGAGCCTTCTGATGTTTTCTACACTGAACATTAAGTGTAATAATTAATATATATTCCATACTATACATTAGGCCATGACTGGTCAGTATGGCGGCTACGAATTTGGACATGGCAACCTGATTGACGTAGAGGAGCAACCACTGGTTTATCTATAGGATGACTGAGGAAAGTCACCCTGAGGCCTTTTTCTCCTCTGCTTTCCCACAGAACCTGCTGGGAGAGAAGCGTCAGCATTATGATGCTGACTTTCCCTGCAGTTTCGGTCGATGTCTATGTATGTATATATAATTTAGCATTTTTTTTTACCCTTCAAAAAATTAGAAAGAAAAATGCATAACCTCAGACTGCCTTGTTGTGCAGAATACAAAGCTATGCAACCCTTTACCAAACTTAAATGCTAAAAAAAAATGTGACTAGACCTGAGCTTTAATTGTTTCTCTTTTTTTCACCATCATTCACATGAATATTGGGTGAGTTGTACATTGTACATTGGCTTCTTCCTCATACTCCTCTACGTATGTCTCCTGAAGCCATGAGACATCTGGGCAGTATAATGGCAGCCAGCTCACTACTGTTCATATTATGTCTCCCCATTGCACCTATCATCTGCAAGTCTTAGTCACTGACCAATATTATTTTCATCCGTTGACTTGTTTGTTTATGTCATTTTCCGATTCCCTGTGGTTCCATGCATTGAAGGATGTCCAGGGCGTTGTGGTGACTTTGGATGTATAAGTATAGCGTAGCCAGAAGCTGATGTAGCATATTCTACAGTGCTGGGAAATGATTTACACAACCAGATTATTTTTGGTATGTTTGGTTTACTGCCGAAAACCAAAAACTTTTCATATGCCTTAGATTTAGATGTACAGAGAAATCTGAATGAAATGCAGTCTTTTCATAAGAAAAAACCTTAGCAATTAAAACACGTTCCATGAAGTTATTATATGTATTAGTATTGTATATCTCCTTTTCAAAATCTCTATTGGTTGGGACATTTAGACTTGGTACACACTGACGTTTTTTAAATGATTAGATGTCTTTCAAAATATTTCTGCCGATCTAAAGTCCTGATCAGCTGCTTGAAGCCTCTGTACACAGTAAGATTGTTCTATGGATCTGTCCCATAACCCCCTGCTGCAACGATATGTCCACCCACAAAGGCAAGACTGCAGCAGGAAGAAGGGCAATCGTCTGAAGCAAGTTTGGAAAGTTTCTTCGATAGGGCTGTTCACTCCCAGCCGGTTCCGAACTGGCTGGGATATCGATTGCTTATACCTTAAAGAGGCATAGCGTTTGATCCCTGGAGCACTGAACAAGGGGCTCTGAAAGGTAAGCAACCCCGCTAACCCTACCTCCCCCCCCCTCCCGCAGCCTAACCCTAAGTCCTCCCCTGGAGCCTAACCCTAAGTTAGGGTAAAAATTTAGCTAAAAATGTATCTAATCATTTCTTAAACATATCAAGTGAAACTTCCATCACAACCTTTTCTGGCAGTGACTCCACATCCTGACTGCCCTTACTGTGAAGAACCCTTTCCATTGCTGGTTGTAAAACTTCTTTTCCTCTAACCTTAGTGGGTGCCCCCGTGTCCTGTGTACAGTCCTTGGGGTAAAAAGTTCCTTTGAAAGTTCTCTGTATTGACCCATGATGTATTTGTATATAGTCATCATATCTCCTCTTAGACACCTCTTTTCTAAAGTAAATAATGTCTAAACTGGCTAACCTTTCCTCATAGCTCAATGACTCCATACCCTTTATCAATTTTGTCTCCCTTCTCTCAACCCTTGAAAAAGAGACAGCCGAAAGCCAACTTTTGGCTGTCCCTACTTCCGCTGACGGTATTCGGTATGGAGATTCGCAACGAGTCAAATGATGTCTTGAACTTTGCAACGATCAGGCATGATTGCTGCAGAGTACACACTTACATGAAATAGTTCCAAACACTCGTTTATCGTGTGATTGAAACGATAGTCATCTGATAAATCCCCAGCGTGACTCTCCATTCTCACAATATTATTGGATGGCAAAACGGCGGCAGAGTTCCAAGAAGTTTAGATTTCATGTAAGGGCTTAGCCAAACCCAGCAATTTGCAAGCCGATTTCTACCATTCCCATCTCATACGTACATCCCGCCCCGCTGACAGAAAGCGTTCAATATTCCAATTATACAGATGAGATTATTTGTCACTAAGCAGTATAAAAAGTTGACCAACAATTAAATAAAAATTATTTTATTTTATGTGCAATTATCCTAAAACTTATTATTACTCCCAGTGAAACACATTATACCATTCTTGTTTTCTTAAACTGAAAAATTCCATTTTGTATGGGTTTAGTTAGTAACATTCATAGAGGCAATTTTCCTTTGTACTTCTTTCTGCTCCTTATGAATCAGGCTTCCTTTCTTTTGAGTTGTGCATAGGCTTTTTTTTTTTATGTACCATAAATTCATATTTCCTATTCACATTCAACTGTCATCTATCATTTATAGGAAAGTTAATTGTGCTCCGCTACAAGATATATTTCCTCTCTGAATAACTGCAATATAGTGACTTACTTAGGCTTACATTCTGTTGACTTGGATTAAATCGGAATTTCTCACCCAACAATAACTTTGCTAGTCTAAACACAAATAATACCTCCCGACCATCCCTTTGGCCGCTTAGAACAGACATTTGAGTTTACCATGGAAAAAAACCCCTCATGTAAAATAAGTCTATTCCTCCGTTGCAGAAAAAGCAGAAGGGTTGAATAAGTGCAATTCTCATTAGGCACAACATACGTGATGTGTGTATACCCAAGGACATCTAAAAAAAACCCTCAACCAATATCACGTGGGGAAATTAATTAGAAGTTCTCCAGTACCGAGCTCGACCCCTTGACGTCCCAGCGACTGATGTGGTCAGAACTCCAGTGTTCCGAGACCGGCATGGATAACTTAAGTAAATTTGTCATCCTTTGGTGACAGAAGGTATAACACGTTCCTAACCTAAAAAAAGCTAGAAAAACATGAATATTGGGCTAATACTAACGTTCAAAACAAGTGCTCAATGTAGTTTATTCACTATCCGCCCCTCCCTCTCTGTATATCTGTATTTTCTGCTTTACAGGAGCCAAGAAAGACTTCTAAATATAATTCGGCTGCTGACCGTGGATATTGTGCAGCTCAATTGCTAGTGACATTGCTGGCCACATGTACACTAATAAAGGGATTTTTTTTCTTACCTTGCTGCAGACCTGGTGTTCTGGCAAAGGGGAGGGTGGGATTTAAAGCATTAGAGGATCCTTTTACACTAATAACATTTAGGATATGTGATGCAGGAAATAATTGTGACTGTCAAAGCTGTGAGACTTTGTGAAACCATTAACATACTCGTCAACAACAAGCCTTGTGGATGGCTGGTTAAATGGTGACTGAGTTTTTGTTGGTGGTGACTTTAAACAGAAAGACCAGGGGACTGGTTTACTCTCCTAGGGGCTGATCCAGAGTTACGGCGGCCGTATGCGTAAGAATGGGGTTTCTGCTGTTCTGCGCATGCGCCGGGAAGATGTTACCCGGCATAGTTAGGGAAACCCGATCCTTAGGATCGGGTGTCCCTAACTGTTGCGTAGTTACGGCGAGGGGGGCGTTCCTCGCTGTAACTATGCAACCGTTACGGAAGGAAGGTGGGGGAAAGTAAGTAAATGAGGGAGGGAGGGCGGGTTAGGGCAGTTACGAGCATGTGGTCGGCGTAATTACCTACTGTTACGCCAGCTGAAGTTAAAGTAGCCTTCAGTCTGTGTCGGGGAAGTGCTCCAGAGCTACGCTGGACGTACTTACAGCCAGCGGGACAGCGTAGCTCTGGATCAGCCCCCTAAAGAGGAAAAAGGGAATATTGAAAGTAGCCACAAATCAGCATAGATTATGGCGGGGGGGATTTTCTATGCTCAAGGAAATTGGGAGTCTGACATGGTGTGTTGCGGTAGGTGGAATCTCACCAAAGGGGTGTGGCCATGATTCTTATGCCTTGAATATCTCAGTATGTTTGCAGCTAATGATCTTGATTTGTGATTGGCAACTGGAACTCCTTAGGACCGTTTACCTTAGCACAGGATTGGCAAGATGAGTTTGGGCTCAACTCATTAGATGTATAAGCCCTAATCAATGGCCTGATACTTTATCTCTTCCTTCCATGTGTTTATTTGACACTATTACTGAATACCCTGGCACACAAGGGGTTGCAATCCGTGAACCCTATCTTAATATTTCTGTACTATACCCATGTAAAATTGGGACGGATTGGAAACATAAAGCGTACGTGCTAAAACGCTCCCTTACTGTAGATTATAAATACCTCCCACGTAGCTTACACCCTGTGTGCTTCCCACCCCACCGCTGGAATGAATGCATGCGCAATCGCACACATTGAACACAAAAACGCAAAAATCGTAAGTCTAGATCCTGTCCATAATGTTGATCTCATTGCACTTCCAGTCACACATTTGGGTTTGGGTCACAACTCATATGGCCACCATAAAACAGAATGGAAGCTGCTCAATCAATTTATAGGTATATGTTAAACAGGTGCGTGAAAGGCCACCAGTTCATTCCATTAACGTTCCAGTGTCACAGGATTCCGCACGATTCACCACCAGTTCATGTCGGACTCATGCTAAACCTTAATTGTTTTCCGTTTTTTAACACTTGTTCAAGTGATGGAAAAAAAACGTGGATTTGCTCTATCTTCGTTTACTTTCTGTCTCCCTGGATCCCTGTCTGATGATCTCCCTTACTTTCCTATGTACAGCAGTAATTTCTCTAACACATATGGTGTTGATGTTCCCAACGATCAGCGTCAGTCATTTTATCACCTACGTTTAAAATTCCGTCATCTTTACATTTCCTGTTCTATTCTTGTGAATCTTATTTTCAAAACATCCTGTCTCTCCCACCCCTTATTTCACCACATGTGCATGGTACACAGGTCATTTCACTGTGTGTGCTGGATGCTGCTTTGCTGTAATCATCATTTCTTCTTTATTCTCCAGGACAAAAAAAATAAGACGTTTAGACATTCAGAGTTTGATTTGGATTTGTGAAAGTAGCCCAGTTTCTATCATGTAATAAGGCACTTAGAACCTGATCCAGATCTCTTTGCTTTTTCCATACGCACGGAGATCTAGAAGTCTGTGTGGTTTCTTAAGTGTCCAGAACCCTATTTTAACTTCTTTGCGCGGATCTGCGGATTGTTCCCAGAATTCTGGGAGATCAGGCAAATCTCCTGCATTTGGCGCGATGACATCATTTAATGTGAATCATTTCCCCTGACTATCAGTACTGTGGTCCATCGTGTTTCTAAGAATGGGCGGGTTGATGTCATTTGTTTTTGCAAGCCCTGCCCCTTCCTTTATAACACTATGGATTACATCATTATTGGGGGGTGAAACATGAGGAAATAATTTGCATTAAAACCTCGCAGCAAGCCCTGCCCTCATACTGCCACCTTTGTCTTCTCTCCGAGGTCTCTTGGAATAAAGAAATAAAAAGCTGGTAACTATGGGCAAGCTGGCACCATCCGATCCGAAATCAGATCTCTGAATCTGTCTGTTCCTCATCGGTAGTGACCCCGGGGGTTTCGAGTAATGGATAGTCGATACACCTATAACCATCACAATTACATTTTGTCATCTATAAACTGGGTGTAAGTTGTTTATACTTCACTTAACGCAAGTCTAAATGCCCCGCAATGCCACTTCACAGTCACAAAGTCCTAGAATGTGTATTGTGGTCACTTGTGAGCTCTTGTTTTAGGAACATGGGGCTGGATCCAGACTTAAGTAAGTGCTTGAACTTAGTTACTCCTGGGCAAAACCATGTTGAGTTCAGGGGGAGTTAAGTTAATTGTATTCTTTGCATGCAGGGAAATATCTTTGAATTGCTTACTAATTGTATTCTTTGCATGCAGGGATATATCTTTGAATTGCTTACTGCACACAGATACTGACCAGTGTTACTATCACACTGTTATTTATCACCTCTGATCTCTAATACTATTATATTATATTATTATATTATTACACAGATACTGACCAGCTTTACTATCACACTGTTTAGACTTGGGATAGGAAACATCACCTCTCAACTCTAATGCTGTTTGCAACTCCTTTGCAATCAACATGGTTTAGCCCAGGAGTAACTAAGTTCAAGCACTTAAGTCTGGATCCAGCCCATGAACAGAGGGAAATATTGCAAAATATGTTGAATCTATTTATTGTGTCATTGAGGTGGTGCATCAATGCTGTTATCTGAACCATTTTGCAAGAGGAGGCTGAGCCACAGTGACACAACTCACAGTAAAATGTGGGTCACACTATTCAGACATCCATGTTTTCCCATTATGACAGCCAGGGTCTGCCTCGCCGTGCCAGATTGAGGGGTGCAGTTATTAGAATATGCTGTGGAAATCTCACACAGAAGGAGGGAATGTCTATACTGTTACTAGCACCCACTTGTCAACTCAGCTTGGCCCTTCTGTCAGACCATACCCTCCAACATGACCCATTCCATAGATACAATATACTCTGCACCTGAGCTTCCAGCTGTCACTCACCTGGTGAACGGATATTTAAAAATCTATTTGTCTCTCCAAACAAAGGAGGTTACCATAGTAACTGACAGTTGGAAACTGAGGACCAGAGTATTTTGTACCTAATGAAATGGGTCATGTTGGCGGATATGTCAGAAGAGTCTCGCTTCATAAGATTGGATGGGTTGGAATGCAGTTCGATGGATCGTCACGGATGCCAGTACATGCTCAGTATGCAAAAGCATCCGCAATTTGATTGAAACACACGAGAAGACGAAGTCTCCACCATCGGGCCTGTGTGATGAAATGTGTTGCTCTGTGCCGCTTCTATGTCACAGCACTGAACTGATGATGAACTGAAGTCACTGTGTGGCTCTTTATGCAAGCAGTCATTGATTTGGTTTCCGTACTCGCTATGATGTAATTGGCTTATGGCAGGCCTGGCCAACCGGTGGTTCTCCAGGTGTTGTGAAACTACAAGTCCCAGCATGCTTTGGCTGCAAGCCCATAGCTGATGCCTGACAAAGCATGCTGGGAGTTATAGCTTCACAACACCTGGACAGCCACAGTTGGGCCAGGCCTGGCTTATGGCAACATGGGGCCAGATTCATGGAGCATTGGAGTTTCGTGCGCAGTGAGAGCCGTACGTCGGAGCTGCGCATGCATTCCGCTTGCCTTAATCCTGTATCGGGGGCGGTATTAGGTAGGCAGAATAGCTGCATGGGGCGACATTTGGGAGATCACAGATCGGCACGGAACAGTGACGTCACAGAAGTGTCCATTACTACACACGACGGGAATGATGGGGGGAGTTCACGCCCCTCCCGTGTATTGTTCCAGACCTCCATGCATATGTAAAGCACACAGAGGTCTGGGTATAGTCCATGATTCTCGGGGAGACCTTCCTCTAACCACATATCAAGAAATGCTATAGGTTTGGCAAAAAAAATAAAAAATACCCGTTAACTTCAATGATCTTGTGGGTTTAATGCCCTTTGTTTAAACCTTTATCCTAAACCCATATCATTGCTGTCACAGCATCACCTGACTTCTGACCTGCGTCGTTTATCTAGATTTCCTCTCACCTCACGTCTGCCTCCTTTTCTTTTATAATAAGCTTAAAAGGAGCAGACAGATTATTTTCAGAGCCCATTGCGTTACACGTCTTAAATTACAGGCAATGGGAAAACCTGTGATCATATACTTACATATGCAAAAAGTTGTTCCCGACAGCTAAAATAATATTATGAGTTTCCCTTTTGTGCTGGCTTTGCAGAAACGGAACGGATTCTGGTGTTTCGCATAATTATTTCAATTTTTTTTTTTTTTGCTTTTTGTGATTTTATTATTTGTTTTGTGTGTGTGTGTGTGTGTGTGTGTGTGTGTGTGTTTCACCATGATTCCTATGGGCCTTGTTGGCGTTATTTGTCAGGCTTTTTCTATTGATGGCTGAGGAGTGAATCAGAGTAGGGTAGGATCCAGCGGTGATAGGACCCAGGCTATGAGACATGACACTTAATAGTTTACAAGTCCCTGTGTGCTTGTTTTCAGTACGCTATGAAACCTGTTTGTGGAAAACAGCTGCTGCACGTCCCGGGATGACACTTTGGGAAAGGACACGGTGTCCAGGAGGATGGTACAGTGACAGGTTTTAGGCTTGTTTTTTTCTGCTATCTAAACCCCTTTTTCCACCCATGATTTACTGACAGGTGGTCAGAGCTTTCTTACGTTATGTATGCTTTTCGGATTTTTTTTCATCTCCTTTAGCAAACAAAAGCAGATTTGCAACCTAAAGGCATTTCACAAATTCAGACGACATTGATGAATCAGTCCACGCCCTCCTGTAACTTTAACTACGCACATCCATCTATATCTGTGTTTTCAAACCATGCAGTTGTATCATCAGTTAATATTGTTTATTGTTCTTGTTCCTGTGCCCATCGAGCAGCTTTTTGCTGTAACAGGCTTTATTTAATGCATAGCTCAGATTAGAGCAATAGATCCATGACTATTTGGTGATAAAATTGCATTTCTGAATAATATTATAGAAGGCCAGAAATCTAGAATGAATTTCATATATAGAAGATTCTGTGGTCTGTTTTTCTTTATTTGTTTTGCCTGTCCGGTTAGGCATTCGGACGCCCCTGACCTGATTGGGATGAAACCAATGCAATGAGGTCCAATTGGATCCTGAAGAGGTTTTAAGGGGGTTAGGGTCCTGGTTGGATCTCCAACAGCTGGGCAGGACTTTGACCCATGGAGTCTGTTCTGGGCCTTCCACTGGATGGGCTTGGATGAAAGAAGGGTGGCAATTGGTCTGGGCTGCCCAAGATCCCAAGATGCCTAAAATCCCAAGATTAGCATACCTCCCAATTGTTCCGATGTAGTCCACAAAGTTACATCCAACTCATTGATAACTTAATAACTTGAAGATATAAACCTGGGCAATGCCGGGTATTTCAGCCTAGTTAAATATAAAAGCTAAATGCATAAACTAACAATATGAAGTTATTAAAAGGTGGGGAACCAGTTTTGCAACACTGTGTGTTGGGTCTATCTGTTAGAAAGCAAATTAAACCTCTCTGTTGTCTGTTTTCCACTCCCATTTTTTTGTTGTGCAGTAGGTGCTGCCATCACTGCATCATCTAATGTGATTTGTGCCGTTATAGATGCAAAATAAAGCGCAATCATGATCAGTGTTCTCCCCAGAAAATGTTGCCAGCTGGGTGGGAGCAGTGTAATACTTTGCCATAATAATACTTGACGGGATCCAGACACGTTCACACTGCGAAACGCCTCACTGGTGCTGCTACTGGGAACTAAGCAGTGTCAGAAAGCCTCCTCAGTCGTAATGAACGAAGATAAGAAGATTGGGTGGAGGTAGCCATTTAAATGAGAAAATCTGGGTGTGGTTTGGCAAAACGTTCTTAATTAGCTGCCCTATGCACACAACTACGAACCTAAAGATAAGGCAGCCCTATGGCATTCGTAAGTCGGTTAACATTGATAACTTAATAACTTGAAGATTTAAACCTGGACAATGCTGGGTATTTCAGCCTAGTTAAATATAAAAGCTAAATGCATAAACTAACAATATGAAGTTATTAAAAGGTGGGGGACTTAAGAATGGAATAGCTCTGAATCACCATTACGAACCTATTTCCTCAGTCGTAATGGATGAAGGTAAGAAGATTGGGTGGAGGGAATGAGGAAATCTGGATGCGGTTTGGCAAAAACGTTCTTAATTAGCTGCCCTACGCACACAACTACGAACCTAAAGATAAGGCAGCCCTATGGCATTCATAAGTCTGTTAAGAAGCTAAAAACCGGGGGGGGGGGGGCCCCTTGCTTTTTTTTTTTTTTTAATTTAAANNNNATTTTTTTTTGTATAATTAAGAACCTAAATCATTCTTAAGTGTGACTATGGTCATCTGTCTGTAATTCGGGACGCATTCTCCCTAAAGAAAATGCTGTTTCCGATATACAGAAAGCTCATTTTCGTCTTAATGTACTTTGAAAAGGGTAAATATGGCAATTTTTTTTCTGGCATACCTGCCTATTCGTTAATTTGGGATCCGCCGTCACATCCCTGCAGATCGGCATACTTACCCATTCCTTTTCGGAACCCACCATCTGCTGGATCCGTCACATCCTCCGCCCGCCGCAGATTCCACTGGAGAGGTGAGTAGCCACCTGATTTTTGGCGCTCCTAATTATGCAATCAGAGATGTCACAATGTCAGGAGAAATCTTCAGTGTGTGCTGTGCCCTGATCCTCAGTGCAACGATTCCTCTTCCTGCATTGGGCAACTGTTCTGGGGGTGCATATCGTTGTAGCAGAGGATTATGGAAATAATTATGACAGATCCTCTCTCAAATAGTTAAGAGTGGAGTGTAAACAGCTGCATGGTGATACAGGTCTAGGCTTCGAATCAGAGTGCAGTGTTTTCAAGATGTCCCGTCATTGGAAAAAACCCAGTGTGTACCCAGCTTTAGGGCAAAATAGGTGCAAGTACAGACATCATCAAAACTATGTTGCAGTTTGAGAGGTGCAAATGTTACATTTCTTGCCTGCACGGAAAGTACTTTGGTTGTGCAAATAGAACTTAAATATTGCATACTAGCGTTATATCTAATCTCTAATTAGATTTACTGTAAGCGAGGAAACATCACATCATAACTATAATTCTGCATTAGCCTTCTATTTAATCTAGTGACCACAAATACTGATGGGGAACTGTATTATTACCTGGTTTCTATAAAAATAAAAAACAGACAAACAAAAAAAACCTTTTTACAAAAACAATCTGGACCGTGTTCACACTTAAAGTGCTGCTTTTTCCGTACGTATTTTTAGGATCGGATAAACTGCAAATGTGTAGTAACTTTTTTACGCAAGCTACATAGGATTTCAGCAGGGACATCCATCATCCATCAGGCACATACTTTAAATCCATGATTAGTGAGATACGTCCGAAGGAGAGTGCCAGTCCTACGTACGTAGGAAATGAAGTGAAAGTGGGTGGGGGGAGGCATTTAAATGACCTAATATGGGTGTGGTTAAGAAAGTGCGCACGTACCTAAGTAACTTAAGCAACAATATACGCAAGTAGAGATAAGGTGGCGGAAGTCTCCTATAGTCCTTGTGTGAGGGGAGTGTCGTGGGTGTTACCTTGTAACTTAGGCGCGTATATTTGCGAATCCGTTCGTACTTCTTTCACACTTAAGTGTGAATTCGGCCCTCTGTAACAAGTGAATTTAGGTTGAATTGTGTTGACTTTTCTCTAAATTTGAAATTTGTAACTTGTTTTTAAATGTATTTACTTTTACACTGATGGTTGTAGGATGAATACTTATTTCCGATATCTTTACGGTTGTCGATCTCGTGGCCAGTTATTTTATATGGGAGATAGGTGTCCTATTGGAGGCTCAGGACACACCTCCTGTTAATGAGCTCCTCGTGGATAAGCTATCGCGTATTTTCAGCTGGGGAAGTTGGAGCTGAAGTAAGTGCACTCAAAGCAATCCAAGAAAAAATATTTGGGTAAAATTTAAATCCCTCTTACTCTGCAGAAAAGGAAAACGCGGAAGCTTTTGCATTCTGTTACTGCACCAAGCATAACACAGGAAGGACGCAGAGTTTTATTATTTTTTGTGAAAAAATAAATGGTATAAACAAATCTGTAAGGATGTCCTAGTGAGACTAGCAAATTCAAAGCCTTGTGTCATCCTGTGTCAGCAGTCAGCCCAGGTGCCTGCAGGATGTGGATGTCACGGTACCTGTCACTCTCCAGCACACAGCAGCTGCCTGAGTTATGCAAAACCAGCTACGTTCAGGTGTTGTGTTCGGTCTGTAGGTTGGATCTCCATCGCCTCCCCCTGACAGGTCTGACTTCTGGGGAGACCGTGTCCCTGGATCTTGCCAAGTCTGACACTTAGAGGATTCATGCACAGATACAATGTAATCAACGTTATCTCTACATTCTTTTCTTATTTTTTCAGTTAAATGTTAACAAATTAGGCCTGTATTCAGAGATCCGTTTTCACGGCGACTCCCGTGCGTATTTTTAGTTATGTTTCAACTGCGCATGCGTAGTAACTTTTTTGTACGTAATTGACGTAGATTATTCACGCGAAAGTGCCTTACGGACGGACGTGTGATAGGCACGTGTGTACTACGTCCGGATATGCAACGCAAATATACGCGTGGGAGAATTTAAGTGAAAATGGGCGGTGCGATGCATTTAAATGAAGGAAAGTGGGCACGATTATCATGATACGCGCGTACGGAGGACACAGACGCACGGGGCAGCACACGGAAAGATAGAGGTGGTCTATGGTGGTGTAAGTCTACGTGAGCACGGATTAGTAAGGGAGTGACCGGGGTTTTGGTGGGAGGTCCTTGCTACGTGTGTGCGTATATGTGAGATTGCGTTTGAAAACATAAGTCTGAATACGGTCCTTATTGTGTAAAAATAATAAATTTTTTACCGTTCTGTATTTGCTTTAATAGCAGCTTTACCAGTGTTCTGTTGTGGTGGTACTCTGGGCCAGGGCCCCTATCAACTGTACTGCACCCCAGCTGCCTAGGGAGCTCACCAGCTTATGAGTGCTACATAGATAACTGGGTGTGACAAGGTGAGTGGTGGATAATTTTGGTTATCCACCAATCAAAGTGCTTGGTTATTGCACACACCGATGGAGTATCAAGGATAGTCTCCAATCAAAAGAAAGCAGTTGATTAACAGAGATAACTATGGATAACAGGAAGAGTATTATTATTATGGGGTATTTGAAGTTAGCTCATTTAATATTGGGGAAGGGGATTGTCTGATATTTTGTAGGTGAGTGATTACATTTTTTTTTTGTAGGGGGTCAAAAAAAAGAAAGGTCTTTTTCTGGGGAACTGATTTATTTTTTCCCTAGATATCCCTACAGTCTGATTATTAATAAAAATTAATAAAACTCATCTGGAGGTTTGTGTAGCTGTGTTGGTACACTGACTGCATGAAGGTTTATTATTATTATTATTATTATTATTATATTAGTCTCTACCCCAATTGAAGCTAAGGTCATACTAAGGTCCCTAACACACACACACACACACACACACACACACACACACACTAGGGTTAATTTAATCAGCAGTCAATTAATTTAATCAGCAGTCAATTAATTTAATCAGCAGTCAATTAACCTACCAGCATGTTTTTGGTGTGTGGGAAAAAAATCGGAGGAACCCCACACAGACAACCCCATACAAACTAAACACAGATAAGGCCTAATCCGAGAATCAAACTCATGACCTCAGTGCTGTGAGACACAAGTGCTACTCACTGAGGACCTGATTCACTCTTAAGAACTCTTGTGATTTTAGGTGCGTATATTTAAGAAGGGATGCACTGAGCATGCGTAGTAACTTTTATACGCTATTTGTGTAGGACTTAAGTTTGTAAATCCTGTGCTTATACACTACGAACTTAAAATCTGTAGGTTCATAGTAACATACGCAAAAATGGGCGTTCCATGCATAATGAACTCGGCAGATCCAAAGATTTGGGTGGAGAGAGGCATTTAAATGACCAAATGAAGGTGCGGTTATGCAGTTACGTTCCTCAGTAGACGCCCTACGCATTCAAATGCGAACCTACCGTTACGGGAGCCCTATGGCACTCGTAAGTCACATAAGAACCTGAACAGCGGGGGTGTGCCGAGGGAGTTTCATTGCTATTAGTTGTATATATTTAGGAACCTATCGCGTTCTTAAGTATGAATCAGGTCCTGAGACACCGTGCTTGAATATATTCTTGCCTTTGAAGATATAGGGCTGGATCCAGAATTAGGTCACTTACGCAAGGTGCATAATGTAGCAAGATTCATACAAAACTTTGCTCCATACGAGCCCATTTGCAAGGAAATCTACTGTGCTACCCCTCTGCCCACTAAAGTGGGCAGGGGAAAGCATGTAAAGTGTACAGTGTGGGAGTGGGCTCCCATACTGGTGCGATTCAGCGATTGTACAGACCGCTGACCTGCACTACTGATGTAAGGCAGGCTTATGGCAGCGTAAGTGGGACAGGGGGCGTT
>WWET01002366.1:43533-56510 GCA_011038615.1 Limnodynastes dumerilii
CACGACAGAGGGGAGTGACAGGGGGTGTGCACTCCCCTCTGTCTCGCGGAATTTCAGACCCCCGCGCGCACGGAAAGCACGCGGGGGTCTGGATCCGGTCCACAGTCCTCTTCTTGTATCTTAGGGTGTTTTGCATGGTACTTGTTGGTCCCACCCTGATTCTCACCTCCATGAAATACCATTTGTTTTGCAATTTTTATTTTTTTCCCTTGCAATAGCCATTATAGACCGTATGCAGAGATTCAATGGCACTGTGTGATCAAATACCAGATCCCTGCTTACACATGCATCAGTGCGAATGCATGGGGGACTATTCCGAGAGATTGCTGCTGTCTTACATCCTCCAATCCAGCCTGCCAAATTCCTACACTTCTTGTATATTACAATCCAAAGCTGGGACCTCCTCTGTAAGGCACCTATCAGGGTGCTGTCCTAGATATCGTTTGTCAGATGGCTCATTCCTAGCAGCCACATTGTGGTCATGTCAGTGGTTGTAGTGATTACTTCTGGCAGTGCATTAAAGATACTCTGGAGTGTGCCTACTTGCAGCTACAAACCGCCTAGTTTTCTGAGCATGGAGGTGTCTAAACAGTGAAGCCCGGGATGATGATTGTTATTATCAAATAATAATATTATTGCTTTCTGTATGTGTTCCTCAGGTCCGGTGTGATGCGGCGCATCCAGGCGCCATGCTGGATAGGCGCTGACGCTGATCCCTTTGCTTCTCAGAGCTGACATTTAGCCAGATCTGTGACACCTGTGAGAGCCACCGGTCCTCTATACTGTGATGCCAGCCTGTGCTGTACGTAGATGCTAGATCCAAGTGGACTAAAGGACCTCTGCTGATGTCTAGCCCATGTGACCAGTCACCCGATCAGAGGGAGGAGTCAATGTTTCCTCAGTTTTCCAGTCCCGGGCACAGCAGTGTGATTATAAGATTTATAAAGGGGAGGACGCAAATTTATATTTTACAGGGGGCGTCAGACATGTTAGCACAGGCCCTGGTGGTGCTCAGAGTGTTCACATGCGCAACACGCTAAAGGTAGACTGAATACACCCACTTTTTGGAAGCCTGGGTCCTTTCTCGTTCATTTATGACATTTTGGTCTTCATTAAAGTAACGTCAATCATTTATCGAACTTAAAACCTAGGTTTACACATTCTAATATCTTTGCCTCTATTTTTTTCCTTTCCTATCTACTTCAGCAATAGCTGATGGCTGATACTTTAGCTGAATATTTGTTTGAATCTTGGGGAAAGTGAGAAGCCAAGACGATGGCTAAAAAAAATGAAGAAACAAAACTGTAAATTTGATGGAATTATTTCCCATAAAATTGCCATTCCCCATAGTAATATCTTCCTATATGGGTACAATCCATGTCCTATAAACTGACGATTTTCACTTTTTGCCAGGTGAACAACTTGCTATAATTGCTCAATGAACCGTGTCTAATCGCCTCCTAGTATAGGTTGTCAGTGTTTTAATTCCATTAAGCATGACTGTTTATGGATGGATGTGGTTTACAGGTTATTTCTGGGCCTGCGTGATATTTGGAATATTTTTATTACAATGAGATTTTATTAGGGTCTAGTAAATGCCAGCCTACAACCTTCTACAATATCGCTTTTGTTCTTGTACTAAATCTAGAGGTCAACATTATGAAGGTGACTAAATGAATGGGAACACTGAAAATGTAGGTATCAAGGCCCGTATTCAGAGTACCAGACGTTTAACATATATGTCCGGTGTTTATCGATTTTTACTACTGCGCATGCGTATTCATTTTTTAACGTAATCTACATATCTTTTTCTTATGTAAATGCGGTCTGAAAGTACAGCCAGCGTAGCTCATAAGCACTACTCCGACACCCCCCCCCTGACCCGGCGTACTTACCCACTGTTACGCTGGTTGAAGGCTACCTTAACTTCAGTCGGCGTAACAGTGGGTAATTACACCAGGAAACTAACCTGGCCCTCCCTTCCTAATTTCCCTCCCTACCCCCGCCTACCTTCCGTACCTTTGTCTGTAACTACACTGTAGTTACGGACGCCCGATCCAGGGCACCCTGATCAATCGATTATGCCGGGCAACATCTGCCCAGCGCAAGCACAGAACGGCAGAAATGCCGTTCTTACGCATACGGCCGCCGTAAAAACGATGGCGGCCGTAGGTCTGGATCTGCCCCTTGATCCATAATACTGGGGAGGCTGGAAACACAGGATGGAGAATACTGGGGAGGCTTGAGAGACATAAGTGGGGAATACTGAGGAGGCTGAAGAGACATACTGGGGAGGCTGGAGAGAAATAATGGGGAAGCTGGTGATACATAATGAGGAAGGCTGGAGAGACATAATAGAGAATACTGGGGAGGCTGGAGAGACATAATGGGGAATACTGGGAAGGCTGGAGAGACATAATGGGGCATACTGGGGAGGCTGGAGAGACATAATGGGGAATACTGGGGAGGCTGGAGAGACATAATGGGGTAGCTGGTGATACATAATGAGGAATACTGGGAAGGCTGGAGAGACATAATGGAGAATACTGGGGGAGGCTGGAGAAACATAATGGAGTATACTGGGGAGGCTGGAGAGACATAATGGGGAGTACTGGGAGGCTGGAGAGACAAAATGGGGAATACTGGGAAGGCTGGAGAGACCAAATGGGGAATACTGGGAAGGCTGGAGAGACCTAATGTGGAATACTGGGGAGGCTGGAGAGACATAATGGGGAATACCGGGAAGGCTGGAGAGACATAATGGGGGATACTGGGGTGGCTGGACAGACATAATGGGTATATTGGGGAGGCTGAAGAGACATAATGGGGAATACTGGGGAGGCTGGAGAGACATAATGGCGATACTGGGGAGTCTGGAGAGACATAAATGGGGAATACTGGGGAGGCTGGAGAGACATACATGGGAAATACTGGATAGGCTGGAGAGACATAAATGGGGAATACTGGATAGGCTGGAGAGACATAAATGGGATATACTGGAAAGGCTGGATGAGACTTTGTATTTCTCTTGCGGCTCATGCAATCTTCACCTTTAAGAAGAAAAATCCGAATGGTTACTTAAGGAAGCCCTAAAGTTCCTAAAAACGAGGGCGGGATATGGGCAGGACGGGTGAGTTATGTGCGGTTCTGTCCACATTTATCTCACTCTTAAGTCTGAATTCTGTCCATTGTGTCCTGTAGCCCCCCACTTATTTATTGTCTCATTATGGTGTCCGGTGGAGCAGTTGTTACTAGAGACAGATGCTGTGTAGAAATGCTTGTCTTTGTTTTTGTATCTTGGGGTATGAAATGCAGTGATCTTTGAGACAGTAATGTTTATCGCTTGTTTTTAGCTTTAATTTTATATTTTACCCTAAATGGCTGTACTATTTATTATGTTTTTTTAGGCGTGTATGTGTTGGGGAGGATTAAAGCATGATAGTTAGAGGAAGTTTATTTACACAGGTCATGATTGCACAGTGGTTTACTGAGAACAAGGACTTGTTCTAATGACGTTACCTGAGGTGACTTCCTATCTCTTAGGTTTCACAATTTTCTCTTGAAATTGTTTCCAGAGCGGCCTGAGCTAGAACTAGCAGTAGTGCTAGAGAACAGCCCTGCCACCTACTTGGCCAGTTAGCTTTGTAAGTGTAGTACAGGACATGTACATCGTAATCAAATCCGGCTGCTCTTTAGTACCTGTGTTTGTACTGAAATAAGTTCTGAAGACTTAAAATTATCCTACCCTGCTCTATTTGGAGTTTGATAATTCCAAGGGTAGGTGATGTGTCCCATTGTTGGCTCAGTGAGTATGACTTGTGTCTTACAGCGCTGAGGTCATGAGTTCGATCCCAGACAAGGCCTTGTCTCTGTGGAGTTTGTATGTTCTCCCCGTGTCTGTGTGGGTTTCCTCCCACACACCAAAAAACATGCTGGTAGGTTAATGGGCTGCTGAATAAATTAACCCTACTTTTTGTATGTAGCTCCAATGGGTCAGGGACTGATGTGAATGTGAAATATTCTCTGTAAAGTGCTACGTAATCTGATAGCACTGTATAAATACCTATTAATAAATAAATATATTACAGTTATCAATCTCAACATCAACAAAACTCAGCTCCACCTTTAAACAAATGCAAAATAGTGTATCTTATCCGGTCGACTTGCCCCTCAAAGCAAGTTCAATGCTGGGGAAAATCCTCAGGCCATCGTTTCAAATCTGCTTCTAAGATATGGTTGGCAAGGGAAGGGGTAGATCCGTTTTACGTGCATGCGGGGGTCTGTAGTTACGCAGTCATAGCGGGGAGTTCACGCCCTCTGCACTCCCCACTCTCGGTAGTAAACCTGGACACTTATGTGTCCAAATTCCTATCTTAATTATTGCGACTAGGTCTACATCCGTACACCTGCCCCATGCCCTTCATTTAAATGGCTATATGGCGGGAATAGAGCCATCGCAAGTGTAGGGTCTGCCCCTTCCCCGTAAGTACTGACGTACGTAATTTTGTTACATACGGTAGTACTTACGCTAAGGGATCATCTGCCATGCGCATGCGTAAGGTCCTTGTCGGCTGGAGGTCAGGATCCAGCCCAAAATGACTTAACTGAAAGGGTACGTGATTGGCGAGTGTAATACATTATGTTAATGTTCCGAATGGCCACGAATGGCCCCTGCTGGGACAGTTACCTCAACACCTTTCACATAGAATATTGTAATATTGACAGATCTTTTGTTCAGCATTGAAATAATCCAAAAACTAAAACTAATCCTAACCCTGATTACTCAGTACCTTCAAGTGGGCAATGGCTGCGATCAAAGCGGTAGAGCTAGATCAGGTAACATGCCAAAGACTTACCGTAAGGCCCTCTGCCCCAGTGGATAAAGCCTAGTACTGTACAGGAGCTTGGCCGGGTCTTGGAACATGCCTTATGGAAGACTGACAGCTCATAACACAGTGTGGTGTTCTAATATTCCCTGGTGTGTTGGAGGTTAGCTGGGAGCTTCCTTTTGAATGAATACAGCTGCACTACAGAGCAAGATGACACTAAATTATCAGCCTGTGTTTAATTAGTTAAATTGAAAAATGGCTTTTGAAAGATATTAAGAGCACACACTGCATTGGTAATCATCAAGATGTTTATATGATAGACCCCCCGCACGGCCATTGCCCGTCCTCCCAAGAATTCAGCGACACCCTCAAAGTGTATACACAAAGCACTTCTCCAGCAACTTCTGTCTTTTCATGTTGACTCGAAATGAATTTTCCCCTGCCGTCTGGGGGCTGCCGTACTCAATGAAGCACTTTGTTGGGTGGATGATGAGCCTCGTGTGTCTCCTCATCAGAAAGGAAAATGAGTGATCAGTGTCCAGTTCAGATTTTCTCAGAGCAGAGTCGTCTCGAGTGCTTCCTGATCAAAGCTTGCACCCCCCCTTTCCCCTACCCCTTTGTGAATGAGCAAATGGAACCTATTACACAACTGAAGAACATTATTCATCTGCTCGTTGGCAGCCACAGTAATGTGTACAAATCATTAATGTTTACAGCTCCAGCGATGTTGATAAAATACACTCTAGAGTGCTAGAAGTTTTTCATTGGATTGCTTGAGATGAGGTGGAAAACAGAGCACGAGATCGTTTCAAAATGATAGGATTGTGTTGAAGGGTTTTGCACTTTACCCCTAGGTTTAAGTGATAGGCAAAGACTGTTTATGGAACCTGATATATGAATGAATGAATGAATGAATGAATGAATGAATGAAGAGGAGAGCGGATAAAGGTGTTATGTTGCAATTTACAAAAAAATTGTTTGTGTTTTAATGGATGAGAGTCTATGGCCTACGGTTCATCGTGACAATAGGCCGGATTCAGAACTCTGTGTATGGAACTCCGCCACAGTGACAGTGGTTTTCACGTGTCCCATCACATGGACAGGACTTTCACCACCAGGGGACGTATTCAGAGATGCGATAGACTTACACCTCCATAGACCACTTCTAACTTTAAGTGTGTACCTACGTGTGTGTATATGTATTCCGTACGTGTGATTCAATCCAACCTCGCCCTCAAAGGCTCATTTAAATGCCTCCCCCCACCCTCCTTCACATAACTTTTCAAGTACGTAATTCAACCCCGCCCCTCCGTACGTATGCCCCCAAGTGCGATTCACATGTCTGCGCCTAAAGCACTTACGTGTGTATATTCTACGTAGCTAAGGTAAATAAAGTTACTACGCATGCGCAGCTAATACGTACCTAAAAATATGAACGCAAATCCACCTGAAAACGGATCTGTGAGTATGGCCTGAGGACCTTACCTGTAAGCTAGGATTGTATATAGGGACTTAACCAAGCCCTTACTGTACAATTAACATTACATGCTTGGCTTGGCATATGCATGCCACCCCTTCCCATTGCTGGAAGTCCACTACATGCGCAGCAGCGGAATGTGCTTGTTTTCCTCACGAATGTCTGGTCTGCGGATTCAGAACTCTGTGTATGGAACTCCGCCACAGTGACAGTGGTTTTCACGTGTCCCATCACATGGACAGGACTTTCACCACCAGGGGGCGTATTCAGAGATGCTTTAGTTCAAAAGTACGCAATTATACGCAAGCCAACACCCATGACACTCCCCTCTCACGGCTGTGCAATCGTAGACTCACACCTCCATAGAGCACCTCTAACTTTACGTGTGTACATACGTGTGTATATGTATTCCGTACGTGCGATTCAATCTAACCGCGCCATCAAAGGCTCATTTAAATACCTCCCCCCACCCTCTTTCACATAACTTTTCAAGTACGTAATTCAACCCCGTCCCTCCGTACGTATGTCCCCAAGTGCGATTCACATGTCCGCGCCTAAAGCACTTACGTGCGTATATTCTACGTAACTAACGTAAAAAAAGTTACTACGCATGCGCAGCTATACCGTACCTAAAAATACACACGCAACTGAGGACCTTACCTGTAAGCTAGGATTGTATATAGGGACTTAACCGAGAGAGAGAGAGAGAGAGAGCACAAGATACTGTCACTCTTCCAAATTAGTAGCTTGCTCCCAGTGCTCTCCAATTTATATTGTAGAAACAGGATAATAGGAGTCCTTAGTAGTCTTTATTGCATGGTGCAGATACAAATAATGACATTTCAGCGTTTTATAACGATTAAACCGTCGTTATTTGTATCTGCATCATGCAATAAAGACTACTAAGGACCGGATTCAGAGATGCGTTTTTTCCAAAGTCTGCAAAACCAACACCCATGACACCCCCCTCTCACGTTAGTGCAATCGTAGACTTACACCTCCATAGAGCACCTGTCGCTTTACGTGTGTATATGTATTCCGTATGTGCGATTCAATCTAACCGCGCCATCAAAGGCTCATTGAAATGCCTCCCCCTTTCCTCTTTCATGTAGCTATTCAAGTTTGTAACTCACCGCCACCCTTCCATACGTATGTCCCCAAGTGCGATTCACATGTCCGTGCCTAAAGCACTTACGTAAATAAACTATGCATGCGCAGTTAGTGTACCTAAAAATACCTAAAAATACGCACGCAACTCCTCATGAAAACGGATCTGTGAATACGGCCCTAAGTTGCCATACTATTTATCCAGCCTCCGGAGTGACTCCTATTACCCTGTGTGTATATATATTGCTATGTCCATATATAAAAGTACTAATAATCTTATCTTAAACGGTAAATATCTTTCTGCTAAATATTACATACCATTAGCTTGGCACTTTAGGGTATAGGAAGGACATGGAGGAATTGTATTGTAATTAAATGGAAATGGGTAAGTTTATTGACCCCTGTCCCCACTGAAATGTGCAATCTGCCAGTAAGCTTGGTCTTTAGCCTTCTGATTTTCCCCTCATTTCATTCCCATGATGACCGTATTTGCGTTCTGAGCATGTTCATTTATCTACGCAGTTGGGAAGACTTATCCTGACATATGCGCAATGAGGCGGGGTTACACTTGCTATGATATACACAGTTGGAAGCTCCCTCTCTGCCGTTCAGCATGGGTTTGCTCGGGTGTATGCTTGCACCGCTTTTACTCTGAAACTCAGGGTCAGCTTATACAGGCACAGACAGATGGAGAATTTAAAGTGTCAATGGAAAATAAATCTGTGGCTGTAATTAAATGGGCTCCTCTATAGGTGAGGTAAAGGGAAAGTAAGCAGTATTAGCGCACTATGAAGCCGGATACACACTGCTTGTTTTTCTGCTGATTATTGTGTTATTATGTAATAGTAATTGTATAGTGCAGCGGTTCTCAACTTTTTATTGGTATGTACAACTTACCTTCTATGGGGTGAGCTCCGACCAATCCAATCTATCATTATTACCCTCTTCTTAATTTCCTTCCTCACTTATTTATCCTCCTCTCCACCTCGCTATGGTTCAGCTATTAGAACATCCACTCCTTGACTCTTTTACTTATTTTCTAAGACCCATGTGTTCTCAGTCCCAGCTTAGAAACTCTGCTTTCCGAAATTGGGACATCCAAAAGTTCGAATAATGCAGAGTTTCTATATTTTATTTTTTATTTTTTTTTAAGAATGGGTGAGTATGCCGTTCGGCATACTTCACCCATTCATCTTTGGAAACGGCGATATCCCTCCGCCGCTGGTATCGCCAGACCAAGGGACAGGCGAGTAAACTGTCTGTACGGGGTAGGGAGGGTTAGGGTCAGGCTGCGGGGAAAGGAGGGTTAGGGTCAGGTTGCAGGGGAGGGAGAGTTAGGGTCAGGCTGTGGGAGATGGTGGGTTAAAGTCAGGCTGTCAGGAAAGGAGGGTTAGGGTAGTGAGAGGGGAGGGTTAGGGTTAGAATTAGAAAAGAACTGGGGGACTATTTTAACTCGCTTTTTGGAGCACAGAGCTTTCGAGGCTCTGAGGATCGATTGCTATGCCTCATCGAGTTGACGGCTGTTTCGAAAATCAGCCGTTCGGACCGGAGACCCACACCCGACACATGAAATATTCGCATGAATGTACATCTCTCTCCCCATTTATGATGTATTTTTATAATTATTTCCAGTTTCTTATGTTTTTTATTTTTTGTTGGGATTTATGATATATACCCTTTGCCCTCTGTTGTCACTCATTGTAATACTGTAACTCTATAACTGCCCAAAGCAGTGAGGCCAGTGTTTTGCAAGGTGTCTAAAGTAAGTACCTTCCCCTACTAGCAGCTTAACCTTTACCCTCCCTGTCCGGAAGCCTAACCCTAACCTTTCCCTTCTAGCAGCTTAACATTAACGCTTCCTATCCCGCAGTCTAACCCTAACTTAACCTTTCCTTTCTAGCAGCTTAACATTAACCCTCCCTGTCCCACAGCCTAACTCTAACCTTTCCCTTCTAGCAGCTTAACCGTAACCCTTCCTGCCCCCCAACCTAACCGTAAGCTTCCCTTTCTAGCACTGTGATCTTAACCCTCCATGTCCTGCAGCTTAACCTTAACCTACCAGCAATTGGGAACGAGTAATTGTTGACAAAGGGGCATTTCTTCATACTACCTGTTCCCAGTAGGAATTTTCTATTCTCATGCTATTTGAGCTGTTGAATTGCATCCTGACTGAGGGCCACAATACTTTACATATAAATAAATAGCCTCCTAATATTGTAAAAAAAAAAAGTTTGGATCTAATTGTTGGTGTGTTGAATACTTAATTTATGATCCATTGCCAAGCATCCGATATTTATTTGTTTTGTTTTTGTTTTTTAGTTAGTGCAGTTTTACCAATCTGTGGGTTAGTTTGTATTTCTTCATTCTGATTACCCTCACCACAAAACCACATCCATCATCGGTCTTAATGACATTCTCCTCCATTCTGCGATTGTCCCTTTGAAGCTGCACACTACTCGAGAAGTGACAAATGCCGGGTAACAGCTGTTCTTAGAAATGTCTAAAGGAACGAACGCCACACTGAGGATTTCATGAATACTGACTGCCTGGCTGTACACGACTCTAAACACGCAGACATACACAGCCTATTCTCTTCCTACATAACACACTCCCTCTGCATTAATTAACGCTGCTGTCAACCTGTCATGTACTGCAGCCAGTTTATACACATTCACAAGATAAATAACCCATCATTCCCCCATTTTTCTACCCTTCCTTGGGGCACCACTCTTTGTAACAGCCTTCTATAATGTAGACTTATATTAGTAATATTTATTGTGTATTCTGTTACAGTTAGGACCAGATCTATAGATATATACTGGGAGCGGATCTATAGATCTAGGAAAAAGATTGTTGTATGGGTGGGCGGAAGTATTATAGATTGTACAGTGGGGGAATACGAAGCGCAATATAAAATACAACAAAATATAGTACAGGCATACAGGGTAGGGATGGACAGCACAGTCTATATTAAATACAATATGACTATAAAAATATCACAGAAAAACAATAAAGTGAAGCAAGCACAGAACGCAAGGCAAAATGTGTGGTGTCAAGCTTGGAAGATCAGGATTGGGCGAAGTGAGAGGTTGAGAGGGAGCCACCAGGTGGGATTAGGTAAAATGGTAGCAGAGGGGAACAAGGGGGTAGAAAGTGAGGAGAAACAACACTAAGATGGAGGGCCCTGCTTGTGCGAGCTAACACACAGGGAAGAACTTACAGAAGACATAAGGAGAGGGAAGGAAGTGGACCACTGGTGTGAGCGGAGGTGAGTGGGAAGGAAGAGAAGGGATAGATGAACAGGTGCGTTTTGAGTGAGCGCTTGAAGACCTGCAATGTGGGGGAGAGTCTGACTGAAGAAGGAAGGTCATTCTAGTGCAGAGGTGCAGCACGGGAGAAGTCCTGGAAACGGGCGTGAGATGTGGTGATCAGTAAAGAGGTCAGACAGCGCTGGTTAGCAGAACGGAGAGGACGGGAAGGACTTCTGAACCTTTCCCAATTTTACGGGAAGACTGCATGGAAGACAGGCCTATCACACCTGCATTGTTAGTGACTCATAAAGGACCAAGTTTAAGAATCACTAATTTTAATCACAGGGCCATATTCAGTTAGCCTCACAGCCGCGTATTTTGCGGTGCAAAGCTAATTGTGCGAATGATTTTTTTTGTTTATCCGCACCTCAGAGGTGTACATAAAAATCGCACCGCAAACATTTTCCCGTCTATCGCAGGCTGCGATTCTAATTGAAGCTGGTCCATAGTGTTCATCTTAAGTTTTCTACACTCTTTTCCAATAATTGGGCCGATATTTTTTTTTTAGCTGATTACCAGTAGCGGGTTAGCATTCACCAGTTGGAATGGCCATTAACCAGCTCAAAAATGGCCCAGATAATCAAATCGGTCAGACTTTGGATAGGTGAAGAGCAATTATCGAACAGCATGTTTACACTGATGTTCTTGGTGTTGGGAGCGTTATGTTGGTCACCGAGGATCAGACAAGATGGGCCAAGTGGTTCCTTTCTGCCGTCAGATTCTAGAAGGATAACACATAGTTTGTAGCCAACATTATTTTTCTGCTAGGAGATTTTTGGTGCCAGTAACAGCATACTATGCTTATTATGCCGGTCTAATGATGCCTCTGCTTACCCACCATTCATATCTTGTATGCATCATGAGTGGGTCTTCCAAGCATGCAGTTAACGGATTCCATATGGAACACAGCATTGGGGCGATTACGTTCTCTGGACCGGATAAACATTTTAGTTTGAAAATGGTGTTTCCGCACCTATATGTCCGGTCCCACTTCTGTGTCACGCCAACGTTTTTAGGTGCCTAATGGCCATAGGCAACCTTAATTACTTAAGTAGGGAAAATACGCATTGAAGAATCACCCGCCCTCCCTCACTGCCTAATCTACATCCCTCCCCCTACCCCCTTCACCTAAGTTCCCACAGAGGCAGCACGGGCATGCATCCTTTTACTTTAAAAACTACGGTCCGGATTCACAGTTACGTAGTTTTCATCTTACGTACATTGTTTTAAGAATTGAGCCACTACACATGTGTAGTAGCTTATTTACACTATCTGCATACCATAGCTGTACATAGATTGCATAAGCAGACCGCGCTTACATAATCTACGTACAGAAATGGTACGTAGATAGCATAAATGAGCTACTATACATGCGCAGTAGCTCAATTCTTAATGTAGGTAAGTCGAAAACTACGTAACTGTCAATCCGGACCTACGTGCGCTCTTTAAGGACTGCACATAGTGAAGTCACATACCTAAAGGCTAGTAACCATATTTGTAAAAATCCGTCCCTAAAAGCTGCAGCAGCAGCTTCCTAGGTGTGAATCTAGTCCTCTGGGCGGATCTTCCTTCCATTTTAATTTCAAATAACGCAACCTGTTATAAGGAACTGCGTTTCGTACGATAGGAGTTCCGATGCATAACATCTGACATGCCCGTTGCCTGAAAGTCACCTGACCTCCTCAAGCACATTGCAGAAGTCATGTGACCTTCTTAGCTTTGGATTGGACCCTCTGTGTCTAAAGGCTGCTATTGTAAATATGACCTGTTTCTCCATGAACTATGCATAACAGGATTGCGGACCAAAATATAAATACAGTAGTTATGTATGTTGCTATACAAATCCACATTTTGTCCCACTTTATGATCTGGGGGTTGAGAAGCCTAGATTTTGAAGGTTATCGTATAATGGAAATAGAAATACGTTGTATGATTAGTGTTAGAGAAATTAGTCAGACTGAGCTCTGCAAGAGAGAGGAAGCGTTTGGGGACGACTCATGTGGTTTTCCTTTCACTTCTATCTGGTGCAGTTCACCAGTCTGATGTCTAGATGAGCTCTGAGTGTGGAGGAACCGGTAGCAGGAGTGTAGGAAACTGTGAGATGTACATTGATGTAAAATGTTTTTGCTAACATCATATATGACCTTCAGATTATAGGTCAACACAGCCGAGGAGAGTTGTTTGGTTTATTTTATTTATTTTTTAGGTAGGTTTGGTGCTATGGGGTTTGTTGCCCCCCCCACCCCCCTCCCC
>WWET01002366.1:56526-84483 GCA_011038615.1 Limnodynastes dumerilii
TTGTTCCCCCCCCCCCCCTGCAAATGTTAAACTTGAGCCCTTATGTTTAATTTAACACCAGTGACTGCCCTATATTGCAGTATCCATGGGCCTGATTCAGACTTAAGGAGTTTGAAATTGTCTGTCTCCAGCCTTCCAATATGCCCCCCTCTTGTCTGTCTCCAGCCTTCCAATATGCCCCCCTCATGTCTATCTCCAGGCTTCTAATATGCCCCCTCATTTACCTTAGCTTTCTTCCTGCTCTCTGCTTCTTCTCTGTGGTGCTCTGTTTTGAATGAGTGAGTACAGAGAAGGGGATGGAGGGCACAATGTGACATTCACAGCAGCAGTGAATGTGCGCCACCATCAAACTTTGTAAGATGCTCTCACCAGAGTTATTTTTAACAGCACCATCCATCCAGTCTTGGGGGAGACCGGCAATGTGGGGCTGCACCAACCCTGTTTTTAGGCTTTTTTTTGTTGTTGAATGTTTTATATCTTTATTTTTAATGTTTCTGGATTTCAATATTCTGTATTAAAGAATTAGATTGAACAACCATAGCCCAATTATGAAGCTATGCATTCATCGGATTGAGACAGGGTGCATGCTCACACCCAAGTATTTTGCTGGTGCCCTAGATTTAAATCACCCATCAGATCCACCAGACAGGCCTGGCAACATGAATTTTTGGGGACCCCATCCCTTCCATAAGTGGAACAAATAAAAAATAACAATAAAAATATAAAATAAAATACCACAGACTTATAGAGACTATTAACAACACTATATGAAACTTAAAAATAAAATAGAAAATGGTGGTATATATATATATATATATATATATATATATATATATATATGTATCTCTCAATTGGTATATGTTAGAGTACTTGGATATAATTAGATTATATATAATATATATTTAAAAAAGCTATCACTATTTAGTGACCAACCAACCCTTCCTCCCTCCTCAGTTAACAAGTTAAATATGAAAATACTAAGTAAGAAAAAAACAAAACAAAACACAAAGTCTACCTTACATTCTGGTTAGTATAAAAGTCAGTAGAAAGTCCCCAGCCTAGTAGCTGGGAAAGGTCACATGACACTGTAAGGAGAGGAAGTTCCTCTTACAATGTGTGAATGTGTCCTCATTGGCTGCAGTTGGCTGTTTCTCTCTGTCACTGGACCTGGCACAAGACAAGACAACGCGACAGATAGGTCTATGACTTGGTGGTAAATTTATTATGCTTCCAAAGCAAAATGTGGAGTTGCTGTCTATTGCAATCTATAAGATTCTATCTATTGCCCTCTAGATTGTATACTGTGTGTGATATATAGAATCTAATTTGATTGCTATGGACATCAACCTGATATTTTATTTTATTTCTTTAAATAAGCTTAAGTAAATCTACTCTTGTAACTCGTGATCATACATTTATTAGCCATATTTTAGTAGAAAAAAAAAAGCAAAGTGTTTTCCTGAGTCCCAATTTAAAGTGGTTACATATGCAGATCACTAACGTATGTTCATTTAATGTGTGACATACTCAGGAGGCTTTTCTTTTAAAATTACCGGTGAATTGTATGTGTTACCCAAATAGTCAAATTGTTGCTGACTGATATGCTTTATGTTTCAGGTTCTCTCTCGGGGATGCCTATCGCCCATTACATGACACTGCTGTACTGGTGGAAGATATTGTGCACACTCAGCTTATCAATATGGTAAGTACATTTCTACTATATATAGAAATATATAACATATACATATTTTAAGTGGGGTGGTGCATAAATGTTAAGGTCAGGTCATGCTGGTGAAAACCCCTTAGTGCAAGGGGAGTGTTCTTATAGTAATTAGTGTTGCACACGATCCTATAGCAGACTTCCACATACTCACCACGAACGGCATACTCACCCATTCTGAAAAAAAATGTAGAAAATGATAAGTATTCGAAAAGGAACTTTTGGATGTCCCTTTTTCCGGAAATCAGATTTTCTAGGAGGAGAATGCAACCGTCTAGCAGGACCCTTTTAAATCAGTGTCCGGTCCACTGTTGTCTAGTTGAATATCCACTTGTGGTGTTAGGTTTAGTTTCGTGTCAAAGTAGCAGGGTTTTCATCTGATCCACAAACCCACACTACGGCATCATTAGGATTGCATCCAACTAGGCGACGTTCAAACCCAACATAGCTAAACTCTAAGCCACTGTGTCCAAATATGTGGCATAGCACTAGTGGAGCACAGTGTATTATAAAGTGCTTAAATTTTTTTTATTAGTTCGAACCCTTCAGATCCGCAGTAAACCAATAAAACAAAAATATGTTTAACGAAATAATATATTGTTTTATTAAAAACTTATTTATATTTAATAATACTAAAATGTCTGAGATTTTTAGAATATCTAGATTTATAGTAACTAGAATTGGATCAGGTATGGGGAATCTATATACAGTTTTCTCTTCTAGACTGTTTAATAGATCTACTTGTATGTATTTCTGGAATTAAGTTTGCATATATTTATTTAATATAATTAATATATAGCGCCATCAGATCACGTAACACTTTACAATATTGCTATCATTGGTACTGATCCAGACCTATGTTTCTACACGTAGCGTATTTATGCTTTCGTAATTACTATGCACTCCCCTCGGCTGCAGGGCCGCCATCAGGGGGGGACAGCCGGGCCTAGTGTCCCGGGCCTGGACATAGAGGGGGCCCGAGATAGCCCCAGGCCTCCTCTCTGTACTGCCCAGGACACTAGTTGGCAAAGGTCTTAATGCCTTGCAACTGTGAATCTGCCTTGTGACTGTGACTCCGGACCAGTAGGTTTATAATACTGAACTTGAATTTGCATATATGAAACATTAGTTCTGTGAATCCAGACCACTGTGTTTGAGGTCTTATATATTTTCTTTATCCTCTTTTTGAAATACACCAGTACAATATATACACACCATGGGAAATAAGCCATTTCCATGTCCTTTTCCTCTTCACAGAGCAGGTGATCATCTTCCACAGCGGAGAGGTCTGAATCACTGTCGGCGGTGGCTGGACCCCACCGTTTTTGTTGGGAAGAAGTGTAGAGCTTCCTGTGGCCCAGTGTTTACTTACTATCCAGATTGGATAAATAAAATTTCAGACGTTTTCCTAACCTATAACCCTCTAAGCCTGTGCAGGGAAGTAAAAGACATTTCTCATGGAGGGTTCTCATTTGGCGTGACTTCTTCTAACCCTGAACATGAAGTAGGCAAGTGTTTGGGGATATGAGGGAGAAGAGACAGGACAGTGGGCAGACAAATTGCTTTTTTAACCTACTGCCTCCAGGCAGTAGACAGTGCTCTGTTGCAGAGGAAGTGAGAGTGCTTTTAATAACTCATTGTTTTGACCTCTGATTGGGACAGGAGGAAGCTCTTAAATCAAATCTGTGTGTGTGCTCTTGTTCTCCGGCACATGCCTGGGATAAATGAAAGGCTTTTATTTCCAGTGTTATGAGAACTAGAAGAACCATGTCCAGCCTATGGAAAATAATGATTTTTTTTTTCTTTATCTATTGCCTACGTTTATAGCAGGTTTGCCAACTCTCCCAGAATGCCCGGGACACTCCCAAAATTTGGGCAGTTCTCCTGGTATCCCGGGAGAGTCAGCAAATCTCCCGCAAAGGACTTGAGGCTCGTGGTCTCCATGAAACCACGGCCTCAAATTCTACCCCCCCCCCTGCCTGGCAACACTAGTTTACTAGTGTCGCTAGGGACAGGGAGTGCCTTGATAATGCAAATTGCGTTATCAAGCCCCGCCCCATCAATATGAAACACCAAAACGAGTAATTACCCTCAAGGGTTAGGGCTAAATGATGCGATTTGCATAAATAGCGTATATAAGCTCCGCCCCCTGCATGTATGTATGGCTTTTAAAAGTCAGCAACTCTGATTTATAGTCCCCTAAATTTTATCCAGACCATGATGTAGGATGACTTCCATAGTCTCATCTCTTACCCGGCTCTGACAATTCTGTGTCCTGATATACAGGGGTGTCTTCACTCAGACTTGTAATATGGGGGGGGTACAAATGTGCTAAGCCTGTCCTGTTACTCTGTGGGTGAGGACATATCTTGCATATGGCTAACTAAACCTGACACGACCTATTTCAGATTCTGTCCTAAAACACCCCATATTACAAAATGTGGTTGCCTCTTTTTGCTATGATTTTTCCATTCAGTGCAACATTTCCACATATTTACTTGAACTTTATGTGTTGTTATTATTATTATTATTATCTTTATTATTATTAATAATATTGGGGTAGATCCTGTCCGACCAACGGGATTTATGCAAGCGTTGCGAGTCCCTGCTGCGAAGGCTCACGTTGCTTCACAATTGGTTCAATCCCATGCTGTATAGTGCTTCAAATTGCATCGTAACTCAGCAGGGGAGGGACTTGATGCATTTCACTGTGTCCCGCCCCCTCTGAGCCTGTTGCTTGGATCTACCCTACGTATCTCCTGAGAGTTGATGTATCATGTTTGGCAGGGATGGTATACATATACTAAGCATATTCCCCCTGTGTGCAGAATTCTCACTGCCTGGTGGGTGAAAGCAACATAGAGAGTATAGAAATCAGGCATACTTATTGTATGTTCATAACCTCTCCCAAAAAGTCTGGCTTAACAGGTCTTGGAACTAGCCATGTTGCAGTGACTTAAGCATACGCTGTATACTTTAACAGCAGTTTATGGTCGGTTTCTATTGGTTATGTAAAGTAAAACAGAAAGGTTGCTCTTAATATTTATAAGCTTTGCTCATGGTTAGTTTTCCAACCCAGCCTAGTGATGTCTAATAACTGTTGTCTATTGCACAATATTCCTCTGCCCCAGGCAGACAGTCCATTACCTAATTACCAATAAGCACAGATTGCTGATCAGCCCTAATAGCATTTGATGTCTAGCAATCTTTAGAGAGGTGTAGCTGCTCTAGGTATTTCTCTGATTTCAGGAAACAATCACAGCGCTGATGACTTAGTCCAGACCCAAGGTTCCTCTCTGATTACCTCAGATGCTCCAGCAAATATCTTGTGTTCTACCTTCCTCTAATGTTAGTCTTCATTCCTGGTTCAATCAGTTGCTGGCCCTATTCTTCTGAGAGGGTCTTGGGCTTAGAACATCGTGTGGGGGCTGTGACACATATCAAAGCCTTAATGATTCCTTGTCTGGAGAGGGCTCTGGCAATGATAACGAGACCTGACAGGAGATGACCACGTTGCAAGGTGCACAAGATATCACTTACACAACAACATCAGCTGGTTTGCTTAGTAACTGCAATGCGCTGTCTTCCTTTTTTACTGAACGTGTTTTTTTTCTTTACTTCTCTGGACATTACAAACTACTTCCCAGAAAAGTGTGTGCTGGGAATATACTAGATTGTCAGGGAGACTCCTTTAAATGCGGGGAATTTTCTGGCCTTGATCCAGATCAGAGCGCAAATATTAGCGCGTGGTGCATGCCAAAGTAGCGGGATGTGCGTCCAACTCACAAGCCCACACTATGGCATCATTAGGATTGCATCCAGTTACAGGACGTAGCATTCATGCACAACACAGCTAAGCGCTAAGCCGCTATATGGCCAAATACGCTGTGTAGCACTAGGGGAGTACCATATATTATAAGTGTTCAAAAATGTTATTATTACAGATGTAGGGCCGTTTTTAGAGATCCATTTTTTTAAAGTACGCAGTACGTAGCAAGGCAATACACTCCACCACCCTCCACCACCCTCCAACACCCTCCAACACCCTCCAACACCCCTCAACACCCCACCCTCCAACACCCACCAACACCCTCCAACACCCACCAACACTCACCAACACCCTCCAACACTCACCAACACCCACCAACACTCACCAACACTCACCAACACCCACCAACACCCTCCAACACCCACCAACACCCTCCAACACCCACCAGCACCCACCAACACCCACCAACACCCACCACACTCCCCTCCCCCTTTACACCTCCATAGACCACTCTGATCTTTCAATGTGTACTTACGTGCGTATATGTCTTCCGTCCGTGCGATCAGTATAACCGCACCCTCAAGCGTTCATTTAAATGCTTCCCCCCACCCACTTTCATGTCAATTTTCAAGTACGTATTTCTACGCCGCCCATCCGAACGTATGTCCCCAAGTGCGATTCACATGTCCGTGCCTAAAGCACATACGTGCGTGTATTCAGCGTAACTTACATAAATAAAGTTACTACGCATGCGCAGCTAAAACGTACCTAAAAATACGCACGCTATTTTTTAAATAAATTGAAATTAATATTTAATATTAGAAATTGGAAACATAATAAAACTCAGCGATTTCCTGATCATAGCAATGCGTTTACAAATAAATGAATAAATAACAGAAGTACACAAATTAGGTCATTTCATGTGTGTCCCTCTACACCCCCCTAAGAACGCAAGCCGCCAACGCACGAGTGGCGCTAAGAACTGGTTAGGACGGGACTGTGTGATGTTCAGTTCTAAGCGTGCATCGTAGTAAACGACGCAGAGAGGCGTCATGCCAGCTGGCTTACGCCGAGATCTTATGAAGCTGTAAGGCCTCAAGTGTCCCGTACGGATCAATGGTCTGGTCTGTATGACTGCTGAAGAATTCTTAAACACACCCACACTGTACAAATTACATGTTCCTTATGGAGTTTAGGTGGGCAGAGGGTATGGGCCACCCTACAGGTGTAAGCGGTTGCAGTCCTCAGTTAGAACTTCTCATTTCTGAAATAAGGACATCCAAATGTTCCTTTTCGGATGTCCCTATTTTGAATATTCACCAGTTAATATGCCGTTATATGCAGTTTTTTTATGCCGATCGGCATTCTTCACCCATTCTCATTCGGAAATACAGCCGCCAATATCCCTCCGCCGCCGCTACTGCTGGGAAAGGTGAGTAACCTTTCCAGGGTGTAGGGTAGGGAGGGTTAGGGTCAGGCTGCAGGGGAGGGAGGGTTAGGGTCAGGCTGCGGGAGAGGGAGGGTTAGGGTCATGCTGCAGGAGATGGTGGGTTAGGGTCAGGCTGCAGGGGTGGGACAGGTGAGTAAACTCTTTCTGTAGGGAGGGTTGGGGTCAGGCTATGGGTAAGGGAGGGCTAGGGTCTCACTGTGGGAGAGGGAGGGTTAGGGTCAAGCTGCAGGAGGGTTAGGGTCAGGCTGTGGGAGATGGAGGGTTAGGGTCAGGCTGCAGAGAAGGGAGAATTAGGATTAGGGTCAGGCTGCAGGAGATGGTGGGCTAGGGTGAAGCTGCGGGAGAGGGAGGATTAGGGTCAGGTTGAGGGAGATGGAGGGTTAGGGTCAGGCTGCAGGGAAGGGAGAATTAGGGTCAGGCTGTGGGAGATGGTGTGTTAGGGTCAGGCTGCCAGGAAGAGAGGATTAGGGTCAGGCTGGGTTAGGGTTAGAATTAGGGAAAGGAGTGAGGGACTTTTTTAATTTACTTTTTGGAGCACCGAAAGCACGATGCTCCATGGATTAATTGATATGTCTCATCGAGGTTCTAAACTGGCTGGGAGGAAACTGCCCTATCGAAATAGGAACTTTTTAAGCGGGGACCCACACCCGGTGTAAGTAATGACAAATTAAGGTAGGGCCGATGGTTCTGTAGGTGCATGCGAGGAGAGTTAGGATACAGAGGAGATCTGGATCTAGAGGTCAAGATCCATTCCTCTGTTACAGATTAGAACTTGTCAGGGAGAACTCCGGAAAACCCGAACAGAACAAAACACTGGAAGATGGGCAATCTTCAACAAATCAGATGTTTGCTTTCAACTTCTAGCTTTTAATACAAACATCTGATTGGTTGATACTGGGTCGGATAATGATGCATGGGTGACATCATTGGTAATCTGGCTTGAAGAGAACCATTGATTGGGGAATAAGGCAGAGAAGGTTTGAGATTGCCATTAATAGTGAACACAATGCCATTGCCATTAACCAGTGAACACAATGCTTTAGCTTTGTTCGTGGACTTAATATGTGTATAGAATAGCTATCCAAAGATGCGTTGTCTTAGGTTGTATATATACTAAAATGTAAAATTCCCAGTCTTTCAACAAACAAGTTATATTTTTGGTGGTTCCAGGATGATAACCACTGCAATCAAGTGTCTAAACCTTCTCTATGCTGGCTGGCATGTTGGTAGCCATGTGAAAGTTGTAGCACACTGGATTTATAAACCAGTCATTCGTGAGACCAGACCCTCGTACAGTTGGACACAAGCCGACCCTTTAATCATTGTTTGATATCACATCTATCAATCTCACTTTACCCACTGAAATGATTGCAGTCATTCAATACGTCTCTGCATTAACTTCAAGCTAAATGAAATCTCAATTGCTGGTTTTCCTTATGTCTATCTGAGCTGTTATCTCTGAACATTAGACATGCACAGATTTAGCGGAACAGTTTTTATTATTCATAATATTTCAGTCAATAGAATTCTTGAGGGCGGTTATGGGATTATGTGACTTTGTGCCGTGTGGAATTAGACTGTGAAGCCGCAGTGGCTGAATAATGATTTATTCTGAAGGATTCTGTGGAATTCTGGATAAGGGTAGAGCATAGAACAAAGCATTTTTTTTCACACATTTCCTGTATGTGTTCAGATTGGACCATAGTTTTATATATTTATTTTCTGCATACACGTTCATGACACCCGATAGAAACGGGATGGAGCTCCGTTCAGAGGTAAATGCAATGACTCTTCTGACATCTTCTGACAGAAGGACTGTGCTGCGCTCACAAGTGGTCTTGTCTTCTGATTACAGCGTATCAATCATTCAATCAATGTGTGTTCATGCAGACTTCTGCAGTTGTTTGGAGTGTGAGCGTGTGAGCAGGGCCTCTTACCCTCCAGTCTGTCTGTTACTACCCCGTCTTGTTTTTACTAATTGGTAAAATTGTAAAGCACTATGTAATCTGCTGATACTATGTAAAGACCAGTTAGTTTATAATAATAAATAAATAAGAATATGCCTTAGTCGGAAACGTTAAGGTAGTTCTTCACTGTCAGAAATCTAGTTAAGTGCGGCCCAGTGATTGCAGCTCCCTCTGCATGGGTTGCTTAGAATCTGAATTTTAGATCTCTAGATCTGGCGCAGTGCCTTTCCCATGTAATTGTTGCGCAGTGCTCCTCACAGTGAATTGTTGCGCAGTGCTCCTCGCAGTGAATTGTTGCGCAGTGCTCCTCGCAGTGAATTGTTGTGCAGTGCTCCTCGCAGTGCCTGTTTAAGAAGACAAGTGGTGATCATGTCTGTGTGTGTGAAAAGAACATTGAGCAGCAGTCATTGCTTTATTGGCTCATGATTTTGTGCAGTGACCAATAGCATTACGGTTTCTGACTGTGCATCTCATTGTGTTGCTGTGACTCTGAGATCATATAATAGAATCTGAACATCTAGAAATATGTTTTTACTTTTGCCTCCCTTTTATTGTGCTATATCTCTGAAGCTTGTAGAGAGAATATAGTATAGTATTTATTATTATTATTATTATTATTATCTATAAGACAGTGGGATTTATCACACAATGGAGCAGCCAGGGTGTATGGTAACAGTGCTGTGTATGATCAGTCACACAGCAGTGTTACTACCAGGACTGAGGGGATATTACTATGGAGAGAGACAGGGTGTATGGTAACAGTGCTCATTGCTCTGTATGATCAGTCACACAGCAGTGTTACTACCAGGACTGAGGGGACATTACTATGGAGAGAGACAGGGTGTATGGTAACAGTGCTCTGTATGATCAGTCACACAACAGTGTTAGTAACTGAGCTGATGGAATATTAGAATAGAAGGAGAGAGTGTGCGGGTATGTGTTAATAATGGTGTTTTTTAATATGGTAAATAAAGCTTTGAAGATTGGAGAATTTGATAAGATGTCTGAAGAGGTGAGTTTTAATAGAGTGCTTGAAAGTGGAGTTAGAGAGGTGCTTTCCCTTCTCCGCAGGGACAACCTCATCATGAGCTGCGCTGCCTCAGCCTGCCTGTTATATAGACAGTGTGACAGGCAATACAGGATTGCGTATAACGTTAAACAGTAATAGACCATCCCCTATTACTGCACTGCAGCTCCTGTCACACTGTATGACAGGCAGGCTAAGACAGCAAAGCCAGTCCCCCGAGTACCCCCTTCCTCCCCAATCCCCTCCCACCTTCACCTTCCCTCCCCACCACAGAAAGGCCCAAACTTTCAGTTTGTAGGGAAGCGCCAAACACCGCTGCACTGGCACTGTAAATACCTCCCCCTCCCACTTAGTGTTCACAAGTGCCGCATTCCCACCCTGTTGTCTGAAACACTCATATTCCAGAAATCCAGAGGAGCCAGCTCCAATATGGAAGAGGAACACATGGAAAAAATTAAGATATTTTCTGTTTCTAGTGGTCCAAAACGCCCATTATCCAAAACTCTGATCCAGTCCTATTAGAATAATAGAAAATGATTAAAATAAAAAATAAATAAAAAAAATAACAAAAGGACAAAATTACCCAACAAGAGTCTAGAACAGTGGTTCTCAGCCACTGTAGAAGCATATCCACGGAATATTGTGATTTTAAGGTTAATTTTTTACATATGCTGTTTTCCCTTAAGCTATTTGATTATTTATGTCCTCGTCCATTTGGCATCATACCTCCTTACATCCTTGCCCAGTTGCGATGAATACCACCTGACCTCACCACTGGTTGAGAACCCCTGAGCGAGAGCCTTCCACTGTGGAAGCATGAGAGTCCAGGTTGCCTACTTTCTATGTTTTGCCTCAGGGAGATCTTGGAGAGAAGAAATAGATGCCATTGTGGGGTTGGGCTTAATAACTTGATTTATGGAAATCATGCCCGAAGCTCCACCCCCTGTCAGCCATCACTGCTATTGATAGTGTTACTGGGGGTTACGTTTTTCAAGTCCCACCAACGTAACATTAGAGATTGCTCTATTGCGAAGCAGGGGGTGGTTCTTGCAGGGGATTTGCCTGCTCTCTCTCTCTCTCTGGATACTGGGAGAACAGCCCGGATTTCGGGAGTGTCCTGGATTTTCCATGACAGTTGGCGCATCTTATGAGAGTATGTCCCCTACGATGGAGGTTGTGTGGAGCTGTGTCTATTGTAATACACACATTGGGCTGGATCCAGACTTAAGTAAGTGCTTGAAATTTGTTACTCCTGGGCTAAACCATGGTGATTGCAGGGGAATCATATTTCATCTGTTGCAAACAGTATTAGAGTTGAGAGGTGATGTTTCCTATCCCAAGTCTAAATAACAGTGTGATAGTAACGCTGGTCAGTATCTGTGTGCAGTAAGCAATTCAAAGATATATCCCTGCATGCACAGAATACAATTACCTTGACTCCCCCTGGATTCAACATGGTTCAGCCCAGGAGTAACTCATTTTAAGCATTTACTTAAGTCTGGGTGCAGCCCATTATCGCACACACAGATATTTTGGGGCCCGGGGCACATCCACGTTGCCCCGCCCCTACACACCGTCATCAGTGACATCATATAGGAGGCGGGGCTCCCTGAACTACATTACCAGCGGGACAATGCGCAGAAAAGGATTTGGCTGCACTTTGGCCCGCTAGTGTACAGCTCTAAGCAGCAAGTATCGGCGGTAGTATCTGGAAAGTATCTGCAGGCCCCAGTTGTCCCGGCTGTCCCCCCCCCCTGATGGCTGCCCTGCACACACACTGTACGCCTCATTTTGCCTGTAATCCCTTTCATTAGCAGAGCCTTGCTACCAGTCCTATAAACATGAGCTGCAGCTCGGGCACTTAATTTGCTCTTGTTTTCCTTCTGTCAGCCGGTAACACTATACACTCCATTTCCACATTGCTGAAATTCCCCAGAAGAGGCGATTTAAGAATGAAAACACTGCTAGCATTAACTTCAATAATCCAGAGGGATAAACAATGGCTAAATGGCAGCCCCGGCTCGCTCTTCGGTCTGGTATTTGCAAACAGAGCCTCTTGCCACCCCAGTCACTGAAACAAGTCCCTGTTTTATGGGGCTGTTTTAATAGACTCGTAAAGTTTCCTGTGCAGGACATTAATTAGAGAGGTTATCAAAATAAGACAAACTAATATAATTTGCGATTGTATAAAATAAAGGAAGTGGAGGGAGCACTGGGAGCTAATGAGTCACAGGATGGAAGCAATCTGCTGGCTAACTAAACATTCAGACTTTGTACTAAGTCGCTGCATGTATATACAAGTCTGCAAACCGGAACCTGCCCTGTGTTTACACGAGTGGGATAAAGGGCTTCATAGGAACCATCTGGGACAAATCCCTGCACTATCCCCTACTCTCCTACTGTAGCAGCATATGTACATGCAGGATGTCACTGCACTGTATAACACCTGCCCCGCTCTGTCTATCCCCTGTCTATCTATCACAAGTCTCTCCCTCTCTCCAGTCTCTCTCTCTCTCACACTCTTCTCTCTACTCCCTGGTGCCCGCTCTTCTTCTCTCTACTCCCTGGTGCCTGCTCTTCTCTCTACTCCCTGGTGCCCGCTCTTCTTCTCTCTACTCCCTGGTGCCTGCTCTTCTCTCTACTCCCTGGTGCCCGCTCTTCTCTCTACTCCCTGGTGCCCGCTCTTCTTTCTACTCCCTGGTGCCCGCTCTTCTCTCTACTCCCTGGCGCCCGCTCTTCTCTCTACTCCCTAGCGCCCGCTCTTCTCTCTACTCCCTAGCGCCCGCTCTTCTCTCTACTCCCTAGCGCCCGCTCTTCTCTCTACTCCCTAGCGCCCGCTCTTCTCTCTACTCCCTAGCGCCCGCTCTTCTCTCTACTCCCTGGCGCCCGCTCTTCTCTCTACTCCCTAGCGCCCGCTCTTCTCTCTACTCCCTAGCGCCCGCTCTTCTCTTTAATCCCTGGCCCCTGCTCTTCTCTCTCTTCTGGCATGCAGAATTTGTGGATTACCCTCCTGCATGGAAATCTGTGTTTCCTATTAAAGTTCTTATGCGGGACATCTGGCTTGTGCATGGTCGCTGCCAGAAAATCACTGGACTTCTGCAAGCCTGCAACCAAGTCCGGTGACTTTATTAACTTAGGATCGAGCCCTTTGTTTGTTTAGACTTGATTTCCCTTAATAATCTATATCTTTCTGATAGTATGTTGCACTGTTACATTGTTAACTCGAGCCCAGGTGTTCACACGGGTGTGGAATATAAAATCAACAATCTTGCACAGTTGGGAAAGGTGGTGCATTCATATCAACCATATAGAAGTTGATGTAATTGTCGATTTGATATCTAATGGTTTTCCTAATTGACACACACGCACGCACGCACGCACACACACACACGCACACACACCCTGAATCCAGAAATGGAATATAAGAGAAAAACTGGTGGAAAGTTACACCTAGGCAAAACCATGCTAAGTTGCATGAGTAGCAAATTTCATGTGTTGTAAACAGTATTAGAGTTGAAATTGAATAACTCAAGTCTAAATAACAGTGTAATGGTAAAGCTGGTTAGTATCTGTGTGCAATAAACAAAAGCAAAGTAATCTCCCTGCATGCAAAGAATATAATTAATGTAACTCCCCCTGACATTAAACATGGTGTTTGCTAGGTGTAAATTTCCACCTGTTTTGCTCTTATTTCTGGACTCTGGATCCGGTCTACAATGTCTATTCCGTGGCCGGTAAAGCAGAATATAAAGCATGGAGAAGTGCTTGCAGATCAGCGCTGTTTAGGTTTCTGGCTGAGCTCTATATAATTAGCTGCAGGCATATGGGTCCTTATATTTGGCAGTAGATGTCAACATACCAGCTAAGAAATTGACGTTGTCTCCATTGAGGTGGAAGGATCAAACGGGAGAAATGTCATTTTGACAGACTGTTCCTGTTTCCTATTTGATGCTTAATGCTATACGACATTTGAGCTGGCTGGGATGCAGGAGCGTTCTGCAGTTCATGTGAGGACGGATTGCAAGCGGCAGCAACCTGTAGTAGCATTTTACCGGAGATCTACCATCCCAGAGCTGCTTTATCACTTATTTTATAGCAATATTCTATTTATATAGTTCAGTTATTTTAACTTTTTAAGAATGATATCTTACATCCTAAATTTACTGCAAGTGCTAAAAAGCATATACTCCTAAACAAGGTCGCTGTCAGAAAATGCAGGGCCCAGGACGCAGCTGCGGATCTCCGTCTGTGCGTCATCAGTGATGTCACATAGGGGCGGAGTATATTGTAATATATGTATGGGAAATAGTACACACCGTGGAGCTGATCTATGCAGATGGAGCCCTGTGTGCAGAGATTGCGGGTGGTAACAGACAGATTGGGTGGGTAATGAGTATATTGTAATATATGTATGGGAAATAGTACACACCGTGGAGCTGATCTATGCAGATGGAGCCCTGTGTGCAGAGATTGCGGGTGGTAACAGACAGATTGGGTGGGTAATGAGTATATTGTAATATATGTATGGGAAATAGTACACACCGTGGAGCTGATCTATGCAGATGGAGCCCTGTGTGCAGAGATTGCGGGTGGTAACAGACAGATTGGGTGGGTAATGAGTATATTGTAATATATGTATGGGAAATAGTACACACCGTGGAGCTGATCTATGCAGATGGAGCCCTGTGTGCAGAGATTGCGGGTGGTAACAGACAGATTGGGTGGGTAATGAGTATATTGTAATATATGTATGGGAAATAGTACACACCGTGGAGCTGATCTATGCAGATGGAGCCCTGTGTGCAGAGATTGCGGGTGGTAACAGACAGATTGGGTGGGTAATGAGTATATTGTAATATATGTATGGGAAATAGTACACACCGTGGAGCTGATCTATGCAGATGGAGCCCTGTGTGCAGAGATTGCGGGTGGTAACAGACAGATTGGGTGGGTAATGAGTATATTGTAATATATGTATGGGAAATAGTACACACCGTGGAGCTGATCTATGCAGATGGAGCCCTGTGTGCAGAGATTGCGGGTGGTAACAGACAGATTGGGTGGGTAATGAGTATATTGTAATATATGTATGGGAAATAGTACACACCGTGGAGCTGATCTATGCAGATGGAGCCCTGTGTGCAGAGATTGCGGGTGGTAACAGACAGATTGGGTGGGTAATGAGTATATTGTAATATATGTATGGGAAATAGTACACACCGTGGAGCTGATCTATGCAGATGGAGCCCTGTGTGCAGAGATTGCGGGTGGTAACAGACAGATTGGGTGGGTAATGAGTATATTGTAATATATGTATGGGAAATAGTACACACCGTGGAGCTGATCTATGCAGATGGAGCCCTGTGTGCAGAGATTGCGGGTGGTAACAGACAGATTGGGTGGGTAATGAGTATATTGTAATATATGTATGGGAAATAGTACACACCGTGGAGCTGATCTATGCAGATGGAGCCCTGTGTGCAGAGATTGCGGGTGGTAACAGACAGATTGGGTGGGTAATGAGTATATTGTAATATATGTATGGGAAATAGTACACACCGTGGAGCTGATCTATGCAGATGGAGCCCTGTGTGCAGAGATTGCGGGTGGTAACAGACAGATTGGGTGGGTAATGAGTATATTGTAATATATGTATGGGAAATAGTACACACCGTGGAGCTGATCTATGCAGATGGAGCCCTGTGTGCAGAGATTGCGGGTGGTAACAGACAGATTGGGTGGGTAATGAGTATATTGTAATATATGTATGGGAAATAGTACACACCGTGGAGCTGATCTATGCAGATGGAGCCCTGTGTGCAGAGATTGCGGGTGGTAACAGACAGATTGGGTGGGTAATGAGTATATTGTAATATATGTATGGGAAATAGTACACACCGTGGAGCTGATCTATGCAGATGGAGCCCTGTGTGCAGAGATTGCGGGTGGTAACAGACAGATTGGGTGGGTAATGAGTATATTGTAATATATGTATGGGAAATAGTACACACCGTGGAGCTGATCTATGCAGATGGAGCCCTGTGTGCAGAGATTGCGGGTGGTAACAGACAGATTGGGTGGGTAATGAGTATATTGTAATATATGTATGGGAAATAGTACACACCGTGGAGCTGATCTATGCAGATGGAGCCCTGTGTGCAGAGATTGCGGGTGGTAACAGACAGATTGGGTGGGTAATGAGTATATTGTAATATATGTATGGGAAATAGTACACACCGTGGAGCTGATCTATGCAGATGGAGCCCTGTGTGCAGAGATTGCGGGTGGTAACAGACAGATTGGGTGGGTAATGAGTATATTGTAATATATGTATGGGAAATAGTACACACCGTGGAGCTGATCTATGCAGATGGAGCCCTGTGTGCAGAGATTGCGGGTGGTAACAGACAGATTGGGTGGGTAATGAGTATATTGTAATATATGTATGGGAAATAGTACACACCGTGGAGCTGATCTATGCAGATGGAGCCCTGTGTGCAGAGATTGCGGGTGGTAACAGACAGATTGGGTGGGTAATGAGTATATTGTAATATATGTATGGGAAATAGTACACACCGTGGAGCTGATCTATGCAGATGGAGCCCTGTGTGTAGAGATTGCGGGTGGTAACAGACAGATTGGGTGGGTAATGAGTATATTGTAATATATGTATGGGAAATAGTACACACCGTGGAGCTGATCTATGCAGATGGAGCCCTGTGTGCAGAGATTGCGGGTGGTAACAGACAGATTGGGTGGGTAATGAGTATATTGTAATATATGTATGGGAAATAGTACACACCGTGGAGCTGATCTATGCAGATGGAGCCCTGTGTGTAGAGATTGCGGGTGGTAACAGACAGATTGGGTGGGTAATGAGTATATTGTAATATATGTATGGGAAATAGTACACACCGTGGAGCTGATCTATGCAGATGGAGCCCTGTGTGCAGAGATTGCGGGTTGTTTTGCCGCAGCCTGTATCAGTTTCCTATCTTTTGAATGGGGTTTTTTTTTTAAATGTAAAAATGTGAAAACACTAGTAAAAATGATTACATGACGCACAGTAATGCCAGATCATAGTAGCAGCTATTCAGGCATAATTGTATTGAAAACAATCAAATCATTCATATCATTTTCAATGTGTACATCAATGTTTTTTTTATTTACATTTTTTCTTTTAATAAATATATATGGCCATTGAATATGACTTCCCCAGGACACTGAAGCGCAGGAAACTTACACAGCTTTCTATGCTCACCCCTGTTCTGGGCATGCTCAGTGCAAATTACTACTGTGTTCCCACCTTAAAAACAGACGGGTGCAGCGCAGAATCAGTGTGTGTGTGTGCGTGTGTGTGTATACACTAGTGTAACGCTAGTTAGCATCAGAAGTTTCCATTATGACTACAATTACATTATTCTACCAAGCATTCCATTTTATATTGCCTCTAAGTCTAATCAGTAATTGAATTCAATAATGAGTCTTTATGTTTTATTAGGATGCGGTTGCTGGTCCGGCACTATTTGGACAATGATCATTGCCGAAATGCTTGGAAGGTAGAAAATTGCTATTGGGAACAGGAACCTATTTCGATCCGTTCCCAATAGTGACAGACTTCAGTGGGTTAGGTTAAGGTTAGCCCTCAAGAAGGGACAGTTAGGGTTAGGCTTCAAGAAGGTAGTGTTAGGTTCGGGACATGGAAGGTTAGGGTTAGGGCTGAAGTGGAATGTTAGAGTTGGACTGTGGGAAACAGAGGGTTAGGGTTAAGGGGAGGGCTAGGTGGTAAGTGCTTACCTGTTGCCGGAGAAATCTTTTCTATGGTAGTCACGGTACTACCACTGTCGAAAAATGCCGGCTTTAAACAGCTGTGCCAGGGTCTGTCGCAAAACAGACCATCATACCGGCAAACCAGCATTCCTTTATGCGATATGACAGTATGCCATGGCTGTTTATAGCCACTTTCCATAATATACAATGTGTCTGTTTACTACCAAGGAGCAAACGTCTTTTATAGTCCGGTTTGTGAAGTTTACTATAACAATAACATATTCAATACTATAATATCCATTACCATAGCAACGGCATTTGTAAAGTCACGAATCAGAGTTGAATCATAATGTCTCATGTGCCGTAGGATTGGAAGTATCCATTCATTCTATCTTGCCGCTGTATATCAATGTCACATACTGTCTGCAAGGACTGAAGATAACCTCTAGATCAGGGGTGATTATGTATGATTCAGCTGATACTGTAGCGGACTGTGATCTAAGAAAACAGCATTTGCTTATAGTTTGCCTTTCTCTTTTAAATACATGAAGACATTAGGGGCCAGATTTACTAAGCTACGGCTTTGGAAAAGTGGAGATGTTGCCTATAGCAACCAATCAGATTCTAGCTCTCACTTTCTTTTTACATACTAGAGAATGTCAACTAACATTTGATTGGTTGCTATTGACAACATTTGCCCGCGCCCTTTCCTCCGTCTCTCCGCGCCCTTTCCTCCGTCTCTCCGCGCCCTTTCCTCCGTCTCTCCGCGCCCTTTCCTCCGTCTCTCCGCGCCCTTTCCTCCGTCTCTCCGCGCCCTTTCCTCCGTCTCTCCGCGCCCTTTCCTCCGTCTCTCCGCGCCCTTTCCTCCGTCTCTCCGCGCCCTTTCCTCCGTCTCTCCGCGCCCTTTCCTCCGTCTCTCCGCGCCCTTTCCTCCGTCTCTCCGCGCCCTTTCCTCCGTCTCTCCGCGCCCTTTCCTCCGTCTCTCCGCGCCCTTTCCTCCGTCTCTCCGCGCCCTTTCCTCCGTCTCTCCGCGCCCTTTCCTCCGTCTCTCCGCGCCCTTTCCTCCGTCTCTCCGCGCCCTTTCCTCCGTCTCTCCGCGCCCTTTCCTCCGTCTCTCCGCGCCCTTTCCTCCGTCTCTCCGGGCCCTTTCCTCCGTCTCTCCGGGCCCCTTTCTCCGTCTCTCCGGGCCCCTTTCTCCGTCTCCCCGTGCCCTTTCCTCCGCCTCCCCGTGCCCTTTCCTCCGCCTTTCCAGGTCCCTTCCTCTGTCTCTCCGGGCCCGTGCCTCCTAATATGCCTTTTCACACCTGGTTACTCTTCATTGGCTCTCACAATTTGATTTGGTAATGGCAAGACTCTAGGTAGATTGGACCAACTGCCCCCCTCTGAATCCACCCAGCTGCATCTTTTGCATCGTTACAGAGCTGCTTTGACGTTAGAATCCTGGAATAATTGGCCCACACGTTATTTCTAGGATTTGTTTTTATCATTGCTGCTTTTTGCTAAACATACATATTTTTACCTGGTTTAATATTGTGCTTTTTGTGGGCTTTTAAAAGTGTAACTATGTAGTGAGTTCCTTGTCTTACAAAGGAAAAATTTTCTGTGTTTTTTTCAGTTTTCCTATTCAGTATTTGTAATGTGCCAAAGCACATTGACGAACAGAGACATTATAGAGAAGTGCCATCTTCAAGCTTTTCAGAGGTGCGAGCAGCATTTAAGAGTTAGGACACTCCTAGGCCAAACTCTCCCCATCGTCATGACATTGGGCTGGATCCAGGCTTAAGAAGGAGCTTGTAATTAAGAGAGGAAGGTTACGCCTGGGCTAAACCATGTTAATTTCAGGGGGAGTCAAGTTAATTGTATTCTTTGCATGCAGGGATATATCTTTGAATTGCTTACTGCACACAGATACTGACCAGCTTTACTATCACACTGTTATTTAGACTTGGGATAGGAAACATCACCTCTCAACTCTAATACTGTTTACAACAGATGAAATATGACTCCCCTGCAATCAACATGGTTTAACCCAGGAGTAACTAATTTCAAGCACTTACAGTACTAGTGTTGAGAGGTGATATTTCCCAGCCCAAGTCTAAATAACAGTGTAATAGTAAAGCTGGTCAGTATCTGTTTTCAGTAAGCAATTCAAAGATGCATACAAAGAATACAAATAACTTTACTCCCCCCGAAAACAACATGGTTTTGCCCAGGAGTGACTTTAAGTTCTTATTTTAAGAAGATTCTTAAGTGTTAATCAGGTCCTAAATTTCAAACTCCTTCTGGATCCAGCCCATTGTGTGCAATACCCTTCTTTGATACAGGTCATAGAGGTAGCTCTGATAGGAAAACTCTTTGACCCAACAGATGGCACCCATAGACAGCAATGGAAAACCATCACTGGGTCACGACAAAATTGTTCTGACATCCATTAGGCAAGGTCAGATTTTGAGTTGGAAACAACATGGTTTTGTGCCTCCACACATTTGGGGCCCTTAGCAATGTTTATCCATAATGATTATTTTTATCGTGGGGTAAGGTTTGAAGTGTAATGCCTATACACATGAGTTTTCCTGTGGGTCCCTATAAAATTTATTCTGACCCTACCAATAGATGTTGTGAATATTTAGCTTCCTCTTTTTACGACTTGTATTTTAATCGGCGTTAGTGTGAAATTGTGACATGCAAATTAGATGAACAACTGTGCAGCATTAGTGGCAATAGAATTATGTACAACACACACAATGGTTTCTTTTCCTGTGCATTCCTTGAGTGGTTATACATGTTTTTTAGTTGGGAATATAAATGTTTTGTGCTGAGAGCACAACATGTTGACAGTTTTTAGCAGACCGTTCTCGAATGTCAGTCTCTAAATAGTGTTCCAAGTTTTTCAAAAGGCGTCTGTTGCAGCAAGGCCGTTTATTAGCTGTTTGGTATATAAATATATTGCATTTGACGTTAATCATTTTGCTTCCAGACGGGCAAAAAATTCCACCTGCTGCTTATGTTCAGTAGCTTCCAAAAGTGGATTGTGTTGTACTTCCTGTTTGCATAATCGTCTATCGTATAAATTGTATGTAAACCAAAAGCTTGGGGTCAATAAGGAGACCCTGCACTCTAAATGATGGGGTCATTATGGATTGTAACATAGTGGCAGATTCAGAATTTCAATTCTCCTGCAAACGGATCCCCAACAAATGAGTGATCCACAGTTGATGGGATGATCTATTCAGGTATGTGGACAGAACATTGAATGAATACTGTAAATGGATGGTTATACAACAATAGGGACCACCTATACTGTACTAAGATGGAAGGCCCATTTGCAATTGCAAGCTAGCCCCAGTGTTGAATGTGTTACTCCTGTCAAGCCTGGATAGGAATTGGAATGTGTCCAATCAAATATTATGAATTCATTAGTGCATAAAGAAAAAGTGTTTGTGATCTGATGGAAACTTAGGGATAAATATCTGGCTCGGTGGCTCAGTAAAAGGCCTCATCTGTGTGGAGTTTGTATGTTCTCCCTGTGTCTTTGTGGGTTTTTCCCTGGGTGCTCCGGTTTCCTCCCACACTCCAAAAGTAGGCTGGTAGGTTAATTGGCTGCTGATAAAGCTTAAATAGTGTGTGTGTCTGTGTTAGGGAACTTAGAATGCGTTGTCAATCCCCGATTAGAATGTCCCATTTGCGAAATAGTGATATCTAAAGTTTCTTTTTGGTTGTCCCTATTTCGAATGGTTACGATTTTTTACTGGCTGCAGGGGAGGGAGGGTTAGGGTCAGGCTGCAGGGGAGGGAGGGTTAGGGTCAGGCTGCAGGGGAGGGAAGGTTAGGGTCAGGCTGCAGGGAGGGACAGGTGAGTAAACTTTCTGTAGGGGAGGGAGCGTTAGGGTCAGGCTGCAGGGGAGGGACAGATGAGTAAACTCTTTCTTTGGGGTTAGGGTCAGGCTGTAGAGGAGAGAGGATTAGAGTCAGGCTGCAGGTAAGGGAGGGTTAGGGTCAGGGTCAGGCTGCCAGGAAGGAAGGTTACTGTAGTGAGAGGGGAGGTTTAGAGTAAGAATTAGGGGAAGTAGTGGGGGACTTTTTTTTAACACTTTTTGGAGCACCGAAATCTCGGTGCTCCGTGGATTAATTGCAAAGCCTCCTTGAAGAATATGCCATCAAAATCCCAGTCGGTTCGCAACTGGCTGGGAGGAATCGGGTTTTTCGAAATTGCGGGGACCCACACCCCTTAGAATGTAGCTCCAATTGGGCAGTGACTGATGTTAATGGAAAATATTCTCTGTAAAGCGCTACGTAATATGAAGGCACTATATAAATACCTGTTAATAAAAATAAATAAAATAACCAAAGAGGCAGCAAAACAAAAATTTCCTCTACAGCCTCATAAGCTTCTGGTTTAACCAGATGTTTTAAAAATCTCAGCCTAGATACTGTAAGCAGCACCGCATCCAGTTCCATCCCTGGGCATAGGAAATACTGGTAAATGCCTAGGACGGCATCTGGCCACACGGGGTACTGCTGCGGCATAGGTCTGAGAGGTTGGCGATCGCCTAACCCCCTTAGGTAGTGCCAGATTAGTGCCGCTGCCTGCACTTAAGCCATTCTTCACTGATCGGCTTGCAAAGGCTATGCCCGTCCCCTATTATAGCACAATAATTGTGCCCAACTTTCTATTCAAAAATACTACATACACCTATTATCCATCATTGCCAAAATATTTGGTGTTAACAAAGACATCAACCCCCTGGTTGATAGTTATGGTGATGGGATGGTGGTCAGAGAAGGGAGATGTACGATATCAATGTGGCCAGATGTGTCACATAGACCAGTGACACACAGACTGTTCTATCATGTGACTCCGTGGCAAAGGCTCGGCACACTCACTGCATACTCCGCATCTCTCCATTCCAACTCGTCTGGTACTTGCTGAAGACATAACTGCACACGGCTTGGGCTTCCCTGCATATAGGCCACGGTGAAATCATAATTTTATGTCTCATTTACTAAGCAACAAATGGATGTCCATCTTTTATTGTGTTGATTTATGTGACAGCTGTTGCACACTCAGATTAATTTGTGCTGGGGTACTATTATCCTATAGCTATTTCTATATCGCACACTTTCCTGGCAGAGGAGTTTCTTCTGCTACTTTCCATGTAATATAATATACTGAATACTTCTCACTTCTGCTTTACGACTTTCTATCTGTGAATGCATCCATCAGCAACTTAAATAAGTTGGACACCTAAGAACTCTTGAGAACATAGTTGGAAGTGATTTAGGAACTTCTGAGGACATAGCTAGGAACAGATTCAGGAGGAAAAAAAAAAGGCCTTTTTAGGATCCAGGGGCCTGATCCAGACCTACGCTGGCATGTGAGCTAACGCTGATCGTAAGCGTAAAAACGGCAGAAAAAAACGCACTGCGCATGTGCATAGTGACAACTTCCGGTCGTACCAAAGAACGTAACCTTTTCGTAGCTGTGATTCTGGCGTCTGTATTGTTTGCGTTTTTTCCGACAACGGGGCGTGTTTATAGTACGAAGTTATTACAGACGCTGGAGTTAAGGAATGTAGGCGGGAGGAGCCATTTAAATTGTACAGTATGGGCGTGCTTATGCCGCTACGAACAGCGCGTCGCTACGAAAATACGTACGAACACATGGAAAAGTTAGGGTAGGGTTCGGCGGGCGTAATGAAAGGAAGGTAAGGGGAGTGTCGTGGGAGTGAAAGTTTTTACGCTGGAGCGGTAATACGCTCCGCTCTCATGCGTAGGTCTGGATCCGGCCCCAGGTTCCTGAGATGGTTACCCTATTGGAGAACAAATGGACAGGAGCGAAGCAACGGTTATCTGTCCAATCAGAAAGCTGGGTCATGGTGATGTGATAGAGGAGGGACAAAATGTTTCACACAACTGTCCTGATGCATAGGGCCAGATTTTCTAAGCTGTGGGCTTTGAAAAGTGGAGATGTCGCCCATAGCAACCAATCGGATTCTAGCTGACATTCTCTAGTAATGTAATAGGAAAGTGAGAGATAGAATCTGTTTGGTTGCTATAGGCAACATCTCCACTTTTCCAAACCCGTATTCCCCCCCATGGTTTAGCCCGGGAGTAACTCATTTCAAGCACTTACATAAGTCTGGGTCCAGCCCACCTTATTACCACCACCCATTCACCATCTTTTGGCTGTTCTAGTTTCATGAAGCATCAAGCCTCTGTGTCCTATAACCTGTTGCGTCAACAGTGACGGTCTGTGGCAGCTTCATACTGCATGCTGTTCTCCAGATTCTGCATTGGGGTCGCAGCAGCTTGTTTTATCACCAGATGATCAAAGCAATCTGCTTTTTTATGTTAAGAAGCCTATCTCTGCTATTGGGGTAGATCCAGAACTACGCTTCCCCGCGATTTTACGCGTGGCGGAGAGGTCAATTCATAGATTTGAACGCACTGCGCATGCGCACCATAGAAAATACGCACATTCACGTAGCGTCATTTTGGACGTATGGGAGATTCACGTATTCCTCACGTAAATACTTACGTGTGGGCGTGCCAAATTGACGTTAGTTAACAATACGTGCGTTTTACGTGAAGGAGGCGGGGGGTGGTATTTAAAGTGCACAGTATGGGCGTGCTAAGCGGCGTACGTTCGCGTAGTCAGTACGTCCGTTAGCGGACGTACGCTGTTACGTTAGGAAAAGTTAAGGTAGGGTTTGGGTAGCGTATTTTAACAAAATACGTCCGCTGCACACAGATACTGACCAGCTTTACTATCACACTGTTATTTAGACTTGTGATAGGAAACATCACCTCTCAACTCTAATACTGTTTGCAACAGATGAAATATGACTCCCCCTGCAAACAACATGGTTTAGCCCAGGAGTAACTCATTTCAAGCACATACTTAAGTCTGGGTCCAGCCCACCTTATTACCACCACCCATTCACCACCTTTTGGCTGTTCTAGTTTCATGAAGCATCAAGGATCTCTGTCCTATAACCTGTTGCGTCAACAATGATTGTCTGTGGCAGCTTCATACTGCATGCTGTTCTCCAGATTCTGCATTGGAGTCGGAGCAGCTTGTTTTATCACCAGATGATCAAAGCAATCTGCATTTTTATGTTGAGAAGCCTATTTCTGCTATTGTCTTTAATGAAGCCTTTTCAAAATATACTGCGGCCCCAACAATGTTCAGAGAGCTCTAATTAGTAAGGGTTTAGTTTATTTGTTTTTGCAATCATTGAGTTGTGCGAGCAGCCTTGTGTATTAACCTTGCTTTCCTTACAGATTTCTCTGGCATCCTTTGCCTTGATTTCCAGAGCCATAGTGCATGTGTTCCTATTATTCTGTGCTGATAAAATCTTGTATGTTTTCTCTGCAAAGACCTGAACACATTTCTCCAGTGTATAAATACACAAGGAGGCTTCCGCATTATATTAAAGGATTGGACTAGACTAAAGCACATTGCTGTATTTGTTGGGAAGGGCTGCCTCCGTTTTCTTTGGTTCCTTGCACAGTGTCCCGAGGAAGATTTACATGGTTCAAGGTACGTCCTTGCTGACTCGAGCTTCTGGGTGGCAGCACGGCACACGGGGAGATCCTGTACAGCTGACTCGACACGTTTTTAATGCTTAAAAGCGTCAGTGTCGGATTGCCAACTATTGTTCCTGTTTGGCAGCACTGGGGGGAAAATGAATATCCATTTGCTTCACACTCAAGAGAACATAGGAATTCTTGCCTCTCATAATACATCCTCACGTCTGCATCCAGCTCTTTCTGTTGAACTTATTTTTCTTTTACAAAGATTTTCGCTTGTTGTGTTAGCACACTGGTTGACATGGAGCTGGATGCATGGAGCAAGAATTTGGATTATGGTGCAGGAATTTGATGGAGAAATAACACACTTATCCTTCAAAAAAAATATAGTTTAAAATATAAAAGTAGTTGTGTTGAACTTTGTGCAGTTGCGAGGGTTGGAGAGGTGTTAGGAGACTGCTCAGGCCCATATTATGCATGAAAGTTTCTTTCTCATTTCAAATGGCTAAAAACCTGCCAGAAAATTGAGCAGATTTGGCAAAAATAAAGTTTGGCAATGTAGAACACTCCTAGGGCCAGATTTACTAAGCTGCAGGTGTGTTAAAGTGGAGATGTTTCCCATAGCAACCAATCAGATCCTAACTCTCACTTTCCTATTACATAGTGAATAATGTCAGCTAGGATCGGATTTGCTGCAATGGCAACGTCTCCACTTTTGCAAACCCGCAGCTTAGTAAATCGGATTTGAGGAGCAGAGTTGGTGAGTATAAGGTGGCTGCATGCCCAGGACTAGAAGCCAGATGTAATGTCTGTAGCTTGAAAATGTGGGATGTTGGAGACCTGACCCCCTAACTAAAACAAAATGCTGATGTCCTAACTTAATGCTCCATCCTCTGCAGCCTAACACTAACCTTAACTCTCCATCTGCTGTTGATGCACCCTAAACCTCCATCTTCTGCAGCCTAACTCTAACCTTAACCATTCTTCTTCCTAGTCCTAACCTTGAAATTCTATGTGCCTCTGCGCTCTTCCCGCTATCCTTGCGTGCTGCCACAGCCCATCCTTGTTCGCTATAGGGAACCCACTGAAAACATTCGGAATAGAAATATGTTAAAAAAAAAAAAAAATGATTCCGTCGGCATTCGGAGGCACGTGGCATCATTTCCAAAATAGGGTCGCTCGGGCCAGCAATGCCATTCCCATCACAGCCTGCTGTAAATTCAGTAGTCAGGGTCTAGAGCTGTATTGGAAGTGTGGTGTTACATGCAAAATGCGCAAGCTCATTCCTTGCGATTGGAAAATGTCTATTTTGCGGAAGTCCAAAGCCTGTTTATTATTATTATCATAAGGCTGGATCCAGACTTAAGAAGGAGCTTGAAATTAAGAGAGGAAAGTTACTCCTGGGCTAAACCATGGTGATTGCAGGGGAGTCATATTTCACTGTTGTAAACAGTATTAGAGTTGAGAGGTGATGTTTCCTATCCCATGTTTAAATAACAGTGTGATAGTAAAGCTGGTCAGTATCTGTGTGCAGTAAGCAATTCAAAGATATATCCCTGCATGCAAAGACTACAATTACCTTGACTCCCCCTGCAATCAACATGGTTTAGCCCAGGAGTAACTTTCCTCTCTTATGACCTGATTTACACTAAAGAATTTTTGTGTTTTTAGGTGCGTATTTTTTACGAATGTGTGTACTGTGCATGCGTGGTAACTTTAATATGATTTTTCCGTTGCAATTAAGAGCGCAAATTACGTGATTCAACGCTACGTACCTAAAGTCTCTAGGTTCTCAGTAACTTACGCCGAAAGGGGCGTGTTATAATAATTAACACGGCAGATACGAAGATTGGGTGGAGGGAGTCATTTAAATGACCAAAGGGAGGTGCGGTAATGCAGATACGTTCGTAAATAGACGCCCTACGTACACAAATGCGAACCTATAGGTAAGGGACCCCTATGGCACTCGTAAGTCTCTTAATAACCTGAAAACCGGGGGCGTGCCGAGGGAGTTGCCTTGCTATTAGTTGCCTATATTTAAGAACCTATCGCGTTCTTAAGTGTGAAACAAGTCCTTAATTTCAAGCTCCTTCTTAAGTCTGGATCCAGCCCATTATTATTGTTATTGGGCCGTATTCAGAGAACCGTTTCCTTGAATGAATGCTATTATACGCACGGCCATTGCAGGCCACACCCCCTCTCACCCATGACACTCCCCTCTCTCGGCCGTGCTGTCTGTGACTTCCGTCTCCGTAGACCACTTGTAACTTTTTGTCAGCAGTCGCGTGCGTGTGTGTCCTCCGTACGTGCGATTCATGTTAGTCTCGCCCACATTCCTTCATTTTAAATGCCTTCGCCCGCCCATTTTTATTTTACCGTGCGGATTTTTGCGATGCATATCCAGACGTATGTACCCAAGTGCGATTCACAAGTCCGTCCGTGAGGCACTTACGCGCCTATAGTCTACGTGTACCACGTAAAAAAAAAGTTACTACGCATGCGCTGTTGAAACGTACTTAAAAATACGCACGGAACTCACCGTGAAAACGGTTCTCTGAATACGGCCTATTATTATTATTGCCATTGATGCTATTAAGGTTTAATAAGAAATATAATAATAACTGACACTAAAAATATTAGAACATACATAATATAAGTAAACAAAAATCCCAGAGTCTTACTGAAGCTGTGTGTGTGTGTGTGTGTGTGTGTGTGTGTGTAT